>JACXGI010002284.1:51118-76249 GCA_016801175.1 Esox masquinongy | reverse complement strand
GAGAGAGAGAGAGAGAGAGAGAGAGACACACACAAAGAGAGCGAGACACACAAAGAGAGCGAGACACACAAAGAGAGCGAGACACACAAAGAGAGAGAGACACACAAAGAGAGAGATAGATGCTTCGTCATGTCAGCCATAGGGAGTCAGGTATATGACATTTGTTAGCATTTCCAAGGATTAAAAGCAACGTTTGGTTACTGCTGTTTTGGCCGCGGTAGACTAGGTACATACAGATACATAGCACCTTAAACTGTCAAGAGACAACAGAATGCGTGACATTGTTGGTCCACAGTGTACACTTACACATCATTTTAAAATCGAGATGGTGGAGTTCTTCATTCCAGTTCTGATTTCTTCTCTTAACACATATGGACCCAGAACTTAAGCATCTGATCAATTACACAGTACTTCCGTTCAGGATTAACCTAGACTATGGCTGTTACAGAAATTATGAAAAATAAAACAGAGGAACCTATTTAAAAACAAATCTAGTGCCTCAAACCTCACTGAGTAAAATCCTTTATAATTCCATTGTCTGCTCCCAAATTGTACATAAGGTGTGTATAAAACTAGGCCTACATATCCATAGAAATATGTTAATATAAAAAAAAAATATTTCACGTTCTAGAATGCAGGAAAACATTTCTGAATTAATTTACATTATCCATTGTAATCACAACATCAAATTATTTAACTCTGATTTGAATGAATGTAAACTTGAAAAACGACCACACGACATCATCCACAGAACTTGGGCACTTGGCCTATTTTACTTTTCCTCAATTGCCCTCCATTTCCTTCTTTTGGACAAGCGTTGAATTCATTCTTTATTATAAGGATGTATGTAAATTAATCAGTTTGAACAGGAACACCGGTCACCAGGATGAGTGGGCGGTGCACTAGGAACAGGTTATCAAGCCGTCAACTGGTTTGGCTCAACCTCTCTATTGCTGACAACAACTAGTAGAAAACAATCTATTTACTTCATCCCTTGATGTGTGTCAAATATGAATGTTAATCTGAACTTTGTTATATCAGTGGATACATTTTGTATTTTAAAGTACATTTGTGAGATCACACACACAACCCACACTGCTGCAGACGTTCAGAGGCGAAGAGAGAGACCGGCCGAGTGGGAGAGAGACCGGCCGATTGGGAGAGAGACCGGCCGATTGGGAGAGAGACCGGCCGATTGGGAGAGAGACCGGCCGAGAGGGAGAGAGGCAGGCCGAGAGGGAGAGAGGCAGGCCGAGAGGGAGAGAGGCAGGCCGAGAGGGAGAGAGGCAGGCCGAGAGGGAGAGAGGCAGAGCATAGGGTTTGGAGGATTGTGAGACCTTTGAGATAACCACAGCAAGAGTATTTAAATGTTAAAAGACACCACTTGAAATGGACTGTCCAGTAGGCCCACAACTAAGTTGAAATGGACTTTCCAGTAGGCCCACAACTAAGTTGAAATGGACTGACCAGTAGGCCCACAACTAAGTTGCTACATATTTCATCAGCATCACCTGTATATCGTGAAAAACTCCAGGGAAAAACAACGACTTGTATGTTATATATCCATAAAACCTAATCTATATAGTTTGGCATTTTTATGCTTCATTGTATAGAAGCTGTTGGGAATGAGAGGCTCGGGTTTCTCACTAAAAGAACAAAAGGCCAGATTCAAACCCATACTGCGGTGGTACGTGTGTACCAGACAGAGCGTCTTAGACCGCTGTGCCTAGGCCACATCAGGACCCCTGTTAACAGAGAATTAGTGACCGGTCATTGCAGATGACAGACTTGTTGGAAAAGGATTCGAGGATAGGGAGCCACTCAGACTAAGATGCGTTACATCTCCGCCTCTTTGATTAATGCCCCGGAGTCCTGTTCTCCATGAGGTCTATATATAGAACCCCCGGCAGGCCGCTGGGGGTCACTGGAACAGAGGGCCAAGTGGAAAAGGGAGACTCGAAGGGTGACTGACTGGCCCTGGTCCCAGGCTTTGCAGAGCTTGGCACAGCTGACCAGGTCTACAGACGGCCAGTTTGTGAGCAACTGGTGAAAGCCAGCGCTGCTGATGTCCCCCTCAGGGAACAGGGAAACCTGCTGGCAGCCCTCCGCCATTCGTCTTCAAGATTCTGCTTTTTCCCCATTAAGTTGGTGCCGCGCAGTGTTCTGCAGCCAGTGTGCTTGTCTTGCCAGTTAGCGTGTGGCCTAGCTCTACCCTTCACCCCAGAGATCTCCTCCGGCTCATACCCACAGCCAACCAGGCTCCTTGTCCATCCCACCGTGTTGATGCACTCTCGGCCCGGGCAGATGACGTATGCTGGTCCTGACCGTGCAGAGCGGGCCACCCCACGTTGCCGTGTAGGTCCATAAACAACCCAGGGTCTGGTTGACGTGTGTGCAGGATGCGTCAAGTTAGGACAGTTGTCACTGTACTATGTACTAAGGTCGCGGTGCTCCATCTTGTCCTCATCAATGCTACGTCACAACTGGTATTGTCTAGGATAATTACTTGGAATAACGTCCATGCTGGTGTCGCGGCGCAACATCCTGCTGTTTGCCTATCATGCCCAGTCCTCCGCTCTAGTCTCCTTCATCCCCGTCACGCGTGTAAAAGGTAGCGTTTACACATCTGGCTATAACGCTAGTCATCAACCTGAAGTTACCGCGTGGCTCAATGCTCATTACGCGGGTACCGGACGCAGTCTTTGTTGTTATCCCATTCTGCTGCGTTCATTCATCTCCTGTATAGTTTGTTCATTATACCGTTACAGGACCATCTCTGTGTAGCTGCTTTTATTTGTGTGTGTGTGTGTGTGTGTGTGTGTGTGTGTGTGTATGTGTGTGTGTGTGTGTGAAGTTCCCAGTGAGTGTTAAGTCGTGAGTTGCCTTCCTTCTAACTGAGGGTTTTGTCACAGACCAGCCAACATGTACAGGTGGGCTACTCCCAAACAGACTTTAACAAAAATTATGACGCAGCTGGCTAATCAGTGGTCTGGCACACGTCAGATTAAGGACCGGCGGCATGCCTGTGTTTACGTGGCCCACAGGCCAACTTTGGTTACGACAGGTGTAGAAGACAAGTCTGTCTGGGTAATGTGCCACAGTGGAGGCCGGGGTTGGGCCACACCAGGGTGTCATTTCTAGTGTGTGAATGAGTAGCCCGGTTCAGTGAGACAGCCAGATAGTGATTACACCACCAGCTTGGTAGTTGAATGACAACCAGCACACCTGCAATATCACACACAGGAGCTCTTCCTCCAGCACGCTCACAACCATAGAGGCTGTACAGGAGGAAATAGGTTGCCACTTAAGCTGGGTTTCCTTCCAACTATTTCAACAGGATAAATTGCCTGACAACAGGGAATGTTGGTGCAACGGTAAACAATTAGTTTGACAGGATTTGAGTGTCTATAAAATGTATTAATTATGGCAGTGTAATGCGTTGAGGCTCACACCCTCCCCCAACTTCACTCAACGACCATCACTGAAGTTAATCTGAGTCACAATGATATGCTTTGTTGGCCTTCTACTCAGGAAAGCACAGTCCATTAACTATGTTACAGATGATGTGTTAATTTCACAGGGTGTTGAAAGCGCAAGGTGATGAGCTTTGGGTTTCTTAACAATAAATATTTAGGATGACAATGCTGGGATGAGGTTTGAAAAATTCAAACTGTCATTCTCATATGTAACAGTCGTTTTGTAGGCGAGCATACTTTCACTGGTAATGTAAACTGTTGGCTGGACTTGGGCACCGTAGTAACTGACAATATGTGGAATTTAATGCCAAGGAATTTCTACTCCGTTTTTACATACCACCTGGATTTTCTTAACATAGATAACATACCTGAGAGCGAAAATCTGTCGGCAGATAGAATGGAAACATAGCTTGGGTCACGGCGAGGAAACGAACGTATTTCCTACTGCCACGTACAACAGCGGATCACACGTTCATGTCTGCGTTCACCCGATTAGGCCTTCAGGCCCTCTGACCTGTGACATCTTTTCATTTACATTGAAGTCAGTTGGCAGACGTTCTTATCCAGAGCAATTTACTGAGCTCAACAATACACCCCCCCCCCCCAACGGGGATTACATAATTCCTATGCACTGTCCTTATTGCCCTGGTAACTGGTTTATCATAGCAATTAGGCACCTCAGACGGTTTGGGGTCTATGGTCAATACCCCTCAGCCCCTTGTGACGAATCACCTGTGCCTTCCAACCAGAATGTGCATTACTTAGTGGACAGGTGGAGCCACCTCAAATGTCAAGTTTATAAAAGGGGCATCAGGGAACCAGTAAATGTGACCAGTGTTGTAGGGCTCACGCACACCTCAAGGCCTTCCCAAGATACTTCTCTTTGTCATCAGAACATTCACATAACACTAGGCTACAGTAGGTGGCTACAAAAGTAACCCAGTACGAAAAGCGTGTGGTTTGGTCAACAAATGACAGAATGAGAACGAGTTGAGTTGATTGACAAGCCCAATCTGGAGAGCATTTCAAGGCATGCTTCTACTCTTAAGCGCCTATCACTATCTACGCCTCTTAGTGACATTTTCACACGTAGATCTATTCTACACTTTTGCACTCCTATACTTTTGGAACAGACTTCATATGGCAATCTGCTTGAGATGATTGCTTCGGACGTGAGGTTGATTCAATTTTAGGTTTGTGACAGGTCCATGACAGCAGTAACCAAGACATGGTGACGTTTGTGTTGATGTCCCAGACACACAAGACCAACTCCAGACAATGTAAACACACGTGACTTAAAAGGCCCAGTTGGTTTAAACAATTAATACTCACGGTGCGTAGATGCTTCCTGAGAATGTATAAAACGAAGCCCCATATTCTGGACGTTACACCCAGGAAAGTGCGGATGCCAAGTAGACACTGTCTGGTCTTCAGCATATCGGCGACCACACGAGGACCCACACAGGAACAGGACGTTGAACGGACTAAAAGTTAGTCCTCTCAGTCTCACCTAAGTTGACCAATCTGGTTCGGCTTCGGGTCCAAAGAGTCCAACCGATATAACCTCTCCAAAACGAACCAATAGCGTCCAAATCTACAAGACTAACGTAAGACCGAGCAAACGTGTGAGTGCCTCTGCACGCTTGCTGCACAACTCTCATCGATTGGAATGCATTGCCATTGTGTAGTAGAATAACGTTATAAAAACACGGCCGAAAACCAACGTAAACAATTGCACCAAGACAATTATCTAACTGGTCAGCGGGCTACCAACTAGATAACTAGTTAGCTAAACAGTCTGTACATAGTGTGCCACACACCCGTCTCGCCGACAAGCTACTGTACTGTAGCGTATGTTAGCTGGTTATCAGCTAGCAGCTAGCTCGGTAGGGTGACCACCTTGAACCCTTGGAGAAAAATATCTAAAAACTTTCTGCCTATGAAATTTGAAAGTGGTAATTAATACGCTTATGTTGTCCGTGTTAAATTTACAAAAATAATGTCTTTAAACAAGCAAAAGTCAAACAGTCAACCTAAAAACTGCTTGCAGTTTACAGCAAATCCGGAATCGAACTGCGAGCCGCCATCGCCGCCTGCCCGTCACTTCCGCGCGAGAAGTCTCCTCAACCCCATTCGAAAATAACTGTCGCGCGCAGCACGTCCCCGTAGAAAAGAATCTGAGAAGGTGAATATAAATTATAAACCTGTATTTTCGACCATGTTGGTTTGGGCTTTCTCGTAATTTCTCCACTAAATGCTGTGATATGGATTATTACCCCGAACAAACAATCAAGTGGTGAAAGATGCAAGTGATTAACAAAACGTTTTATATTATCCTTGATAAGCTGTTTACACTGTAATTACGTCTATATATAGCCTACTATTTCCAAGAAACGATGTTATGAATGCAACGCTTTAACAACACACTTATGTTAGCACACAATTTCATTGTGCCCCTGATGCAATCCCATCTCATTTACAGCATACACATAGCAACAAACCTTTCAAGGAACTCGTTTATGTTTATTCCTAAGTCCGTGAATTCACGTGGTTAAAGGGCTCAGACAAGTGCATTTCTCGGTTTATGGACGCAAGCTGACACACCAGTGTTTAGCAGTAGAAACAGCACAAATACAACCATTTTGTACCATACATTTTGAGACCACACAAATATAGTATAGGAATTTCCAATGCATTTTATTGCAACAGAATACAAATTTCAGGTCAGGAAAAAAATACGAAATAAATACAACCTGAAGATAGATTTAAATACATTTTTTACCAGTCATAGATCTAGTGTAGGCATCTCGATCTTAACATTATTAATTCTTCAGCAGAAAAATCTCCTCTGAGAAAGCCAACAGAAAAAAATCTCAGACAGTAACTGCAGGCTGTTATTACGGTTCCGGCATGTGTCTGCAGTAAATGTGTCATTAATTGCTTGGAGCAGGGCAATGTGCTCTTAGTTGCCATTAGCAAAGTCCTCTAGATATCTAGGTCATCATCCGGATCCTCCTGGTCATAATCATCATTGGCGTCAGGTTCATAGAGGATCCTTCCTGACCCCGGGCCAGGCTGGAGAAGTGCCGACTTCCTGAAAGACAAAAATAAAACGGGAATTTAACAAAAGCTATATACTAATTATTCAGATGGCCACAAGCAAGCGCAGTGGCGATACAGCTTGTGGGAAAAAAAGGAGTGGCAGAAACGCACTTCTCTTTACTGAAGACGAAAGGAAGCGCCAGTTTTTCTTTGGCCTGTCTCTCCGTGTCAGACAGGCGGAGGTTAAAGGTCAGGTTGGCTGTCGGATCCACCTAAGGACAGACCGGGAAGAATCATACAGCACCCTTTGCTTATTTCTTTTAATTTCCACATTGTGCATGTGAGCGATGAAATCAGTGTGATAATAATAATAATGCATTATATTTATATAGCGCTTTTCAAGGACCCAAAGACGCTTTACAAAATGAGTGTGGCACCTCAGATTCATCTGTATTCATGTGTGTGTGTCCCGGATGACTGAGTTTGCTGTGTATTGTAACCGACAGGTCCTCATTAATGCTGAAGGTCTCCTCCTGGTTCACAGACACACAACAGTTTAGTCAGCACAAGTCACTAGGACGGCTTAATTCTGCAAATCAAACAAGACACTTTATTCTCCACTCTCTCACGTCTTGCATGAGCTTGCCCGACTTAGTGCGTCTAGTGGTTTTAGCAACAGCTCCCAGTCCTCGAGTTGCCTGTGCCACGGTGACGACAGAGGTGGCCAAGTGGCGTAGGCTCCCCAAGGTACCTCGCTGGTGCATGTCTGTGTGCACCAGGCCAATTACTGTTCTCACAGCGCCCCCTGGAGACGAGTAAAGAAAGAGACCCATAAAAAAGCGGAGTGTCTCTGAAGCGCGTCACAACGCCAGTGACTTAAAACATACAGCATATGCTATTGAAATTGGACGAACCTGCTAATATGCTAATATTTTTCTGCAGAGTGTTTCTGCACAACAAACCTTTTTTGAGAGCCTGAAGTCTCTGGCAGACAGCAGCAGGGTCGTGATGCCTCAGAATCCATGATAGAGAGTCTATGACTAGTGTCACTGCTTTGGCCTGAGGAGTTTGTTTGATAAATGTGCTTACGTCCTCCAGAGTAAATTGGTGGACAGTAAAGGCTGAGTTTCCGGTCCAGCCAAGAGGGTCTGAGTAGGCATTGTGAAAGTGCAGCCTATATTCAAAGTGGGTGGAAAAAATATGCAGGAGTTAGTGGTTGCCTCGTTTGCATTGCCAAGCTGTGCCCCCCACCAAAAAAAATTAATCAAGTTGTTCAATACTACCAACCCACTTTTTTAATTAAAAAAATAATTCTGATTATGGAGCTGGAAGGACTTACAAAACTTAAAAAGAACCTGACTTTCTACCTCTCCGCTCACCTGAACTCTAATACATGCTGAGCGAGACGTCATATATAGACCTCCGTATTGCAGGGAGGATCTGTAGTAAGTGTTCTACCTTACCTTGGAAGGTGACGTACCGAAATGGACATTTTTAACACTTACACTTAAATTTCTTATCTCCAACACAAATCTACCAAAGTCTCATTCATCTAAATAGAACTATCGTAGTGTACAAATTATCCAAAGATGATGTCCCACTCAATGTTTATTTGAGTACAATGAGTGATGAAGTAAAAGGTCTAGTTCAAAACATTTTTGTGAAGCTTCTAAAAACCTCTGAAACTGGCACATAAAAAGAATGACCAGGTAAACAACATTGTCAGTGAGTTCATGCACTGTCTGGATAAGGCCAAAGCGCTGCGCGTGCATGTCTTTAGCTTTACAGCGTACCTCTTGTGGAGCAAAGGTATTTTTTTTGTTGCAAGTGTGACTACAAAATTGTATTTGCATATTATATCAATGTTATTTAAAGTAAATTGTTGCCACGGCAATTCTTCTAGTCTAAATAAGCTCCATCTCTCACTTTCCTGTGCAAAAAAGCATAAAATGGCTTAAATAATGCATGAAATATCTATTCACCTCTGTGCATTAGTTCTATCAAGTCCATCTCTGAGTTCTTTTTCACAAGCCTCGAATCCCAAAACATGGACAACTTCTTCCTCCCTGAAACATAATATATCGATGTGACCTTACAGCAAAAGATAAACTATGTGAAGATGATATACGGTTGGAAGTTATTTACCCCATACTGTGGGAAGGTTACTTACCGTTTAAGTGCTGTACTGATGTAACTTTTCAGGAGGTGACGACCAGAGTAGCTCACCGTATCTGTCAAATGCAAAGGCAAATGTTTTAGCTAGATAAGGTTAGTGGCGGAGGGTGAGATTATACAACCACCTGAGGGAACTGCAGTCTCCCAAGGTTTCATTGTGATCTACTCAAGGACGCAGGGTATATGACACGTCCTATAGCGTTAAAACTTGCCCAATTCTACAATATCTTTTTAAATTGTTTGTGTTCAATTGTTCAAGTTTGTCATGCTTCACAGTGCTTCCCCATTACATCTGAACCACTCATAATCTTAAGGGGGGGCACCTTGAAGCTTACTTGACCAATACAATAACATCCAGAGTTATTTCCCCACCACTCCCCAGGAAAAAAATTATCAGCTTGATCTTACACTCAAATTATGTGCAAAACCTAACCTTTCAGGTAAAATTCTTAATCAAAAACATTTCACTATCCTACTAGCACTGGCAAGGTGACCGGACTGAGTTTTCTAAATTGAGTGATGACGTGGGAGAACACATTGCAAAGGATCTGAGACCCATTCTCCCAGAAGAATCTTTCCAGATCCTTCAGTCCACGGTCCTTGCTTGTGGACAGCTATTCTGTTCACCCCACTGGCTTTCCGACCATTGTGAGTTTCTAATGCTTATACTAAAGCATATAAAGCTTATACTAAAACTGCAGCTATTAACCTAATGTAACGCCTCCTCATGAAATCTTACCATAACCTTGTATTGTTAAACCAACACTTCATCCCGTGAAGCACTACCAGAGCTGCGTTCAGTAGTCATCTTTCTGATAGAACTATGCTATGCAAGACTAACACGCCTTTAACAAGTAGAATCACGTGTACTCAGTTTATGGAATTTCTATTCGCTACGTACGACAAACTACAGTCGTTCTGAACAACTGAATTAATTCGTTTTTAGACAACCGGTTGCTAAATGTAAAAATGTAATCACATTGGGTTTTGAAAGTATTGCTTTTAGCTAGCTAGCGAAGACAGTAACCACACTAGCAAGTATTTACCTTGAAGTAAAATGAACCCTCCAGCTTCTGTTCCTTGCAGTACTTCCAACAACATATTACAAGGTAATAAATAACTTACTGACGTTATACCAAAGATTAACACAAATAAAAGTTGTGCTAAAGAGAAAATCTAATTATAACCACGTGTAATTTGTATTCATCCTCCTTAAAACGTTGATATTATTCTATCTCACAAGCTTTGTCAGGACATTAAATTAAGTATCTAAGTGAGTGTTTTACTGAATATTGAAGCAGTAGTAGTTCATTCCATCATGGGCAAGGCGAAGAAAACCGCTCTTGTCAGGAGAAACTCATCCGGTTTGTAGCGCGCTTGCGCAATTTTAGTTTGTCTAGCGCATAGAGATGGTTAGAGGTTATATTTGCGCCCAAATTGCAGTCGGAGCCGCGTCCGGCCGCGTCAGCCGATGGGGGCACGGACAAGGCCAACTTAAGATGTAAAACGTTCTCGATCTTTGCGGATAGTAATGCATGAATACAAGTGATTACTAATACCATTTTTATAAGCATTAAATTCAGGAAATGTGCTATGGTTTATACACCAACTTCTTTTGTATCAGAAAAGTATCTGAAAGGTATGTTGGCAAGTAAGATGATAAACTTATTTTTCGGCAACCGAGCAAGTGATGATTTCTTTAATCTCAGCAGATATTTTCATTTTACCTCTTTTACTGCACTTTCCGTTCTAACCAATGCAGGGAATAACCTACATTTCTTGGATATTTCTAGGGCAGGGCTGCCCAACCCTGTTCCTGGAGATCTACTGTCCTGTAGGTTTTCTCTTCAACCCCATTTGTGACTAACCTGATTAAGCTTTTCATCCAGCTAATTATTAGAATCGGGTGTGCTAAATTAGAGTTGGAGAGAAAACTTACAGGACAGTGGATCTCCAGGAACAGGGTTGAGCAGCCCTGTTCTAGGGGGATCGAAACATGAACCTGTTCATGTAGAACCAATGAAAACATTTGCTCAATAAATTAACCTCCCAATGCAAACGACCTCGTGCATCACGCTGCAAATTCAGCTAACATCTATTTTACCAGCACTCCTGCTGTCACGTCTTTTTACGAAGCGGACTAACTAGTGCGGTGCAGTGCACGCTAGCTCTCATCTGAGGAAAAGACTATTTAACGTTGTCCAACGTTTTGTACTGCACTTAGATTCACTGCTGTTGATATTTTTTGCCTTGTGCAGTTTTTTTTATGTGACATTTAAGTGTTATTGATATTAATAAAGGATCGATTGCACTCCCATATCATCAAATGAAATGTGTGCATAGAATTGGGTAATAATTCGGTCAAGTTTACCGGCCCTATAAATAGACTGACACCAATATGAAGTGTGTTGCTTTGCGCAAGTTGTACGCAGTCTGCGTCCAACCTCTTCTGCAGCTCAAATCTCTTAGGTTGTGTTCCTCTGCTCAGGTGGCAGGCAAGTTACTCTTCTCCCACAGTTTATTGTGCTTGTGCATTTGTCCCTCCTGGGAGAGCGTACTTTAGTGATCCCTGGTTTTCTACAGTCTGCAGTAGCCACAAGGCTGTTGATGACCAAAGAAATAATCACTGCAATTTACATTGCACTCAACCTATTTCATAGTCTGAAAACGACTAATCATTTTGTTAATGATTATTATTATAAGTTTATTTCTACTTAAACTCAAGCCCATTTAATCCATAACCTGATTATTGTGGTAGATGGCAAGTTGTGTCAAGATTTGATTGTTGACTGTTAAGGTTGAAGGTCATAAGAACTTACAGCCCTGTTAAATCTTGAATCAGTTTGGTGTCTATGAACATGTATTCATCATTTGACATAATTCAATCAATGTCATTAACTCACATAGTAAGTAGCCAATACCTGGATGCACTGACATCAACTTTGAAACATGGATTTCTTTTTTCGGCCGAGCCTGAGCACATGGCATACGGTTAACTGTCTGCATTTCACACCTCCCAGTATAGATGGTGTTAATAACCATAACCTCTCTTTCCCGCCATACATTTCTTTGTTCTTTCAGAAGCCATATTGCAAATGCAATACTCAATTTTAATATCGTTTTTTACAGGTGGGAAATTAACTCCACTATAGCACAAATACACAAGGAAGATCTCTTCCCATCTATACGATATAGCTTTATCACAGATAGAAGGGGTAATTATAAAGAATGTGACTATGGGGAGTCAAAAATTTAGACCGTCTTTAGCTTAGGGCGGCTGCACACAACTTGTTTTTGTTGTCATTTATTTTAACTGTCCCTCAGTGAAATCAGGGAGGGGACTGTGTATCGGCCTCCATGCACATGCGGTATTCTGTTGGCTCGATGTTGACAAATCTTGGGTGAATGATACGTCTTGTCAGATAGATCCAGCAATAACATTGATCTACTGCATCTACAGACATATATCGCTCAACAAGGTATTTCCCACATTGGTGCCTAAAACAAAATGGCCACCACTGACTGGTTACCAGTCACACAGGTCTGGTTGTGCAGATTAATTCATTCTTTATATTTTATTGTCTCAGACTTAGCTGGGTGCTTGGTGTCATTGTCTTGCTGAAAGATGAATCATGTCCCCCTGTCAGAGATCTGAATTAAATTCTGATGCGATCTGAATCAGGTTGTGCGATCTGAATCAGGTTTTCTTCAAGGATCTCCCTGCAATTTGGTCTGTTCATCCTTCCCTCAAAATTGACCAGTCTCCCACTCCCTGCTGCTGAGAATTATCCCCATAGCATGATGCTCCCACCACCATTCACCACCTTTCTAATTCATGTCCAATCAACTGAACTTGCCAAAGTGGACCTGAATCAAGTTGAGATATCTCAAGGATGATTAAATGTCACAGGTAGCATAATTTAGATTGTCATGGCAAAGAGTCTGAATACTTATGTACATGAGATATTTCTGTTTTCTGTTTTATTTAATCAATTATAAACTGAGTCTATAACACTAAAAAATTTGAGAAATTAAGCGACCTGAAAACGTTCCGAAGCCACCATGTTTACAATGTTAAAAGTGGATAATTTATGAATCTACATTTTCTTGTAGATAGTGTTCTGTGCACACTGTACCAAAAAAGTGTATTATTGTTGCTGGATGTTATACATTCTTATTTTCACAGAAAATAAAGGAAACCTCAGGTCGGCTAATGACACATGGGTAGTGTAGTTTTAAAGATTTGTTGTCCATCATCATTAACAAGAATGTACACACATTAAACTACACTACCCAACAAATCGAAGAGCTGTCACAGCGTTGTGGCAACCACAAGGGGCTTCTGCAATCAGTTGACATCGCTTATTGCTCGAGGAGGCGCGCAAGCTGCGCGAAAGAGACAAAACGGTGTAAACGCATTTTCAACTCTCGTCGATTGTTGGTCGTGTTATGGAAAAACGTCAACTTCATCTAAGAAATGTATTACCTGATCGTTTTTTTCGTATATGGATGCACCTGCTGCAGTTTTTCTCCGGTGACCTAATTCGTTAGTTTACTAAACTAGGTAGTTTGCTGCCAGGATTATTTATGCAAAAGCTGCTGTGACGAAGAAATTAGCTAGCTAGCTAACAACGTAGCTAACTAAGCTTGCTTGTTAGCCAAACGGGCTCATACACATTATTTTACATTTCTTCTTCGTTAGTCCGGTATCTCACCGGCTTTACAACTATCCAGAACTGTGGATCATACGACAAAAAGTCAAGGATATCGTTTGTCTTCGAAGTGTTGAATACTCTGTTCTCGGCTGGGGCTGCTCCCTCTGACACTGTCCCACGCAGTCAGCAGCAGTCTCAAGCCGGGAGAAAAGCACAGCCGCGGCTAGCTACTTGGTAGCTACCAAGAGACACGGGCCTTGTTGCTGAGGCGACAATGCTTGAAATAATGTCTGAACACCAAGGTAAGTTAAAGTGACAGTTCACATTGTTAGCTAGTTAGTAATGGATCTTGAGTTGATTTCTAGGCACCGTATCGGCTTTGTAAAAACAATAATAATTCAGTAAAGCAACTGTTGGTTGTTCAGTCGCCATGTTAGCTAGTTGGTTAGCGACCTAGCTAACCGTATTAACTTAAACGCTAGAGTAACTAAAACGTTAACTGACATTAGACAGCCTTACATTACAGTACTGTACAGTAACTAGCAGATTAAGTGACTAACAAATTTGCTACATCTCTGCTAGTTAACTGATGACAGCGTAAATACGCTTGCAGAGTTTAATACTGTACCTTTGTGATAGCATATTTGTCAGCATATTACAATAACGATACTTATTGCTAATTAGTTTGTGTGACTTAGCGTTTGGCTACTGACCATGTCATCTGTGGATATGTACCGTAATATTACAGCTAGTATATCTCACTGCTGGCTATACCACTGTTAGCTATAAGCTAACGGTCGGTACTGTGCTGTGGTAATTCTAACAAAATGGAGCCATAATGATTGTTACTTTGCCAACCAATCAACGTTAATCATTACGCTTTCCAGCAGTGTTTGTTGTTGGTTGTAACGATTGGGTATAACTAAAACTTGTATGTGATTGTAACTTTAGTTGACAAGATAACTGCAGAGTTAATGTTGCAAAGTTCACATTTTCGGGTTGAGGCTCCGATCTCACGCCAGGGAAGCGGTGCTGTCTCAATCATGCATGGCCACGGTTCACGATTGTTAGCCAACTTGCTAACGATAGCTAGCCAGCCAGCTACATACTACTCGACAGTTTCATCACCATAGCTGGACATGGACATCAGTCATCTAGCAGACGCTGTTATCCCGAGTGACTTGACCATATTCTTCTATGCATCAGCCATTACTGGCAGTTACGTTGTTGAACTGTTGTTGTGATATATTATCAAAACAGAATTGTTAGCGGTAGTTGGTTAGTTTGTGAGCAGGGCAGTTATTCCCGTGTTTTAGACATATGGCTAACGTGTTAGCTAAGCTACACAGGCAGTAATTTAGCTTTAGCTAACCCTGCTGATAAACGTTGCAGCAAAAGGCTAACCAGTACCTCAACGTTAGCCACTTTTAAAATTAAATTAACCGCACTACACTGGCTTGCAGACATGGCGTTTTTAACTATTACCTTTAGTTTTACATTGCATTTGCAGACTAACTTGCTATCCCTATATTGTCTGGATGCAGTCGCACGGCCAAACAAAAAATTACGCACGTCTAGCTAGGAGCTAGCTGCAGATTGACCAGAGAGGAAAGAAATGAGGTTGTTAGAACTTTGGAAATTGAACGATGCCTGTTCTTGGAGTAATGTTCTGTTACCTAATGTCTTTAAAAAAAAACACTAAACAGAAACCTCGTATACTTGTTTTTCTTTTCTACGCAGATTCATTATTGAAGTGCAAAACCGAGACTCTGGTAAGTATACTTTCGGGGTAACATTCCGTTAAACTTATACCATCATTGTCTTTTGGTGATGTCTGTATTAGTTATTGACTTGGTTTATATGTGTGGATGCCATTAATTTGATTGTTTTTGTCTTTTTATAGCCTCCAGAGAGGAGAAAGAGAACTGTTGAAGACTTTAACAAATTCTGCAATTTTGTCTTGGCATATGCAGGCTATATCCCCAATCCGAAAGAGGTGGGTCAACTAAGCAGAACATGACACAGTTACCTATTACTTATAGACTCTAATGGTGTTTGAGAACCCTGTGCATCTGTTATTGTTTGTCCTGTAGAGTTCTCCCCCCCACCTCTCCTCATTGTTCTTTCTTATGGCTGTGTAGGAAGGCCCATGGTCTCCGGCATCCTCCAGCTCTCCACACAGTTCAGCCACGTCCGGGGAGAGTGTGACTGGTGGCGGCGGTGGCGGCGGGAGCTCCATGGGAGCTAGCTGGGGGGACGGGGCCAACGACCTGCACACCATCCACACTTTTGTCCGGAAGGCCCGTGCCAACAAGGGCAAGGGCATGCGGCGCATGCATTCGGACAGCTCCCTGCTGGACAAAATGCGCCTGAAAGACTCTCTCTACGACGGCCAGGCGGCCAACAAGGCGGAGCGCAGGAAAGACCGAAAGCTAAAAAGGCTGTCAACGGGCTCCGGCGTAGGCGGCGCGGGCGAAAGTGGCAGCAGTGGCGGGGAGAAGAGGGCCCGTATCAAACGGAGCAAAAACCCAAAGCAGCCAAAGGCCCTGAAGAAGCTCAAAAGCTCGGCCACCCAGAGCGAAACAGACTCTGAGACGGGCCACGCCCACCCCGGGGAGCGCCTGGTCCGAGAGGATCTGACAGGGCACGTGGTCTCTGCCGGAATGCAGGGGCTGGCTAAGATGCAGGCGGCGGACGAATCCAACCGGGAGGCGGAGATGAGCTCGAGTGAGGGCGAGACCTGGATAGCGGACGAAGACATCATGGTGGAGTCGGGTGAGGGGTTTAATTACAAGCAGGCTGCAGTCCAGGTGGCAACACGTGCCTTTCTAGTTCCAAGTGTTGTACTAACGTGGACGCCCTGGCCCCAGTTTTCCAAAAGCTCAGGCCATTGTCCGAGCCATGCTGTGGATGAACTGAGCCTTTGGATGCTTTTGGAAAACCGTGCCCCCATACCAAGGGCATGTTCAGCTGGATGCTATATTTTGAAATGTTCAATGGGGAAAATGCTGTCTAGTACAAGCATGCCTGTCTGACGTGTAGAATAGGAATGAGGTCGGGGAACGTATTCGATGAGAAACTGCTTTCTACAGTAACAATTGACAATTGTTACTGTCATACATGATTAATAGGTGAGTTATAATAGCTGTTATAAGAGCTACATAACCTACATAACTGGGTTGCCCTCCATGTCATTCCTGAGTAATTACCGATTAATTTGGGTGCCATGAATTAAAATCTCCTCAGAGGAAAAACAATTAGTGACTCTTCTCTTTGGAAACCATGGCCTCCCTTAGGTTCCAGTAATCAAATCCAGCACCTCCTGGTGGCTTGTGACCCCTTCTCATCTCTTTCCCTCGTCCCTCCTTTCCCACACAGGTGACGACTCTTGGGACTTAATCACCTGTTACTGTGGCAAGCCGTTCGCGGGGCGACCCATGATCGAGTGTAACCAGTGTGGCGTGTGGGTCCATCTCTCGTGCGCCAAGATCAAGAAGTCCAATGTCCCTGACATCTTCTACTGCCACAAGTGCAGGGACAGTCGACGGGCGGGGCAAAAGAAAGACCCCTGAAGAGGGGTCAAATGTACGCTCCCCCCGTGTCTTATCACAACGAGCAAGATTTTCTCTGCAATCCCTAAAGCTGATTATTAACCCTTACCTGGACGGCAACTATATCTTTAGAGTTCTAGGTTTTCTTTTTTGACAATCACCATCTTCACTTATTCGTGTGGGTTCTTTGTCGCCTTCTGCCTCTGAGAAATGGACAGAAACAGGAGGATGTTGTTCATGGGGGGTATCTCTTTATTAAATGTAACATACAAATAGATACGCCTCTCTTGCTCTGTAGTTTTACTAAATTTAGACCCCCCCCCCCCAAAGTAAGTCACTGAAATGTTAAGACTCCCTTGCAGACATCCATCTCCTGGTTTTCATGTTAAAGGTCATAGCATAATGTGCATGACAAGTTATAGAGAATTATTTATTTAGGATACCGATGGGCTACTTTTCTAGCTGTCAACATTTGAGGAACAAGGCTAGTATTTTATAATGGTACATCAACTGTTGTGAGTCCTGAAATTAGTAATCAATGCAACTCTACTGCCTTGACACAGGCACAACCTCTTTCACTCTCAGACATGAAAAATTGATACTCCTTTTTATTTTTGTCCATAAGCTATCTTTTTAGTGCTAGAAGGAAAGTTTTGTTATTTGATGGTTTTTTTCTAGCAATTGTTTTTGCTTTCGATATGCGATTGTTTATTAATTTCTTTGTATACTATTCCACTCAGTACCTGCTTATCACTGAGTGGCGAAGTGACACTGTGAGATTCTGACAAGATGCTTTTCCTACCCGGAAAACTTGAGCATACCATTCCTCAGTGCATTATTTAGGAAGTTGGGAGGTAGTTTCCAAAGCCATTGCTAACTAGCGTTAGAGCAATCATGGAACGTCTGCAGTCACACTAGTATATGCTCCCTCTAATGTCCTTCATACTGCAAACAGAGACATACAAATGGTGTCCAGGAAACTAATGTCAGAGCTGACAGAATCTCGCAGTGTCCCAAAAAGCAGCAACGAGATCTGCCATTCAAGGTTTTGATTTACCAGATCATTCTGAAACTTTGAATCTATTCCATAGAAATAGGCACAAACATTTGTGCTACAACAGTGCACTTTTGAAAGGCAGTGTTATTTGTCCTTGGGAAAATTTGAGTTGCTATACAGTTTCAGCAACTGCTAATGACCTGCAACTTAAACTAATGGCTGTGATGTAAAATGTTCTGATGCAGCCCTTAAAACTTTTTACTTTATCTACCCTTACTTTTAAACATTTTTTTTAATCAACAGGTGCTATATAAACTAGGAGTATATAACATCTGCTATAGCACAATATTACTTTGAATTCCCACACCAAGTCCATGGGATCCTTTGACAGGCCCTTTGGGTGCAAGTCCATGGGATCCTTTGACAGGCCCTTTGGGTGCAAGTCCATGGGATCCTTTGACAGGCCCTTTGGGTGCAAGTCCATGGGATCCTTTGACAGGCCCTTTGGTTGCAGTTTGACTTGACTGCAGATCTCAATCTACAGTGCTAGTTTCAGTTTATTTTTTATTTATTCACATTTTGTGTGTTTTTTGTTTTCCGTATCGAGAATCTTCTGTTTTGGGAGGATGAAGTCATTTCTGTAAACTGTTGTGATGGGAAAAATTTCAATTTCGTGGAAGTGGCTTCAACATCTTTTTTTTTTTTTTGCATGTAAGGTTGTACAGTACTTTTTTTTATTTCTTTCATGTTATCATTCTTCTTTTAATTTCTGAACGGCTGGTTGAGATTGCTCCTGAATCTGAATAACATACAAATCCCTTCCCCATATGATTGTCTCATTGGAAAAACAAAGTTGACTGTAGTGTACAGAAAAATAAGTGGATGTCACCTGAGTCGTGGCAGTTTCTTACGTTGGTTGGTTTTACATTACTTTTTTCGTTGGTGGGAGAGTCATGTTTAGTCCCCGAAAAGCAAAAACACTCTCACCGCCACCCTTCCTTTTGATTATTTGTATATACCCTGTTCTTTGATGACTGTACATATATGAAAGTGATAAGAGAGAGGGGGAAAAAAGCCTAGCAAATGTTATATTTTCGGCATCTGATATTGTTTTTCTTTAACTGTAGCTTTAAAAATAAAAAAAAAAGTTTCTTTTTGGGGAGCACCTTTTGTCGTCTCGTCTTCATGGCATAATTGAAGCAAAATGTATGGAACACATTTTATTGGAAGTTGGGCACAGACAGGTCTGTGTTTGTCATTGCACACATACATACAACCACTAGGGGGTGTTAACAGCAGGTTAGTACAATAATGTAGCTTATTAAATAAAATAGTCTTAACATCATATGCTGTCAGACCTCTATGGAAGTTTACTGAACACCTAACCGTTTATATTGAATTCCCAATTGAATTGAATACAAGTAAAGTGAGCGTTGCGTGAGATTGGAGTGGTTGGAAGCAGTTGTTGCTGTTCCAGTCAGTCTTCTGATTTATCCTGCAACACAAACATGTTTCACTGTCAGGGACGCACCATGATTTCAGAAAATCCCCCACAAAAACTGCCAAAAGGAGCACCTCAAGTTCAGATAGAATGGAAAAACAATTACGTGTAAGAAAGGACTTGATTGTTATTTAAAAAAAAAGAGGTTTTACAGGACATTCTAATGAATAGATGATCATTGATCTGTGCTCTCACCTTTCTGTTCCGTTTGGGTGACATTAAACCACTTCCAATTGGATCCAGAGGAACTGTTGCCTTCCTCCTGAAACGATGGAAACAGCCAGAAGAGGAACCCACTGAAAAACTCGGACTGGATTTGTTTGGTGGCTAAAGCGATGCACCCCGATTACGTACGTGTAACTACAATGTTGGTGAACTATTACATCAGCAGCTATATTTCAACTCTAGATTGTCGTTACCCAGTCCATCCACTCCTACCTGTTGTCCATGGGTTTGCGACGGTGCTGGCTGTGATGGTGGACAGGTGTGCGCTCCACAGGGCCTGAGAGGCGTTCCAGAGGGGTAAAGAAGGTGGAAGCCTGGGACCTACGATTTACCCAGTCCTGGGTTGTCTCCCCGGCATCTCCTGGTGGAGAACGGTCGGCAAGGTCAGAGAGCTCTGACTTGTCTGGGAAGAACTCCTGGTCCAGCCAGTTGACATCCTGGGGATACAGAGGAGGGCGTTTTGAGTCCATCAACAGGATCAACGCAGTTTACATACTATGAATTAACTGCGTTTATTTGAAAGCATTTTATTTTCATTAACGTCGATGAGTCCCACAGACAAATTGGGTGTATCCCTGAAGGCAATGCAAAACAGAAGACACATTGTCTAAAGGAGTTGCTGCGACAATCCATGTTTAAACTGTTTCCAGCAAAAGCCATTGGGTGTATATCATGAGCATTTCTTATACCCTTTTCTGTTGCAGTCTGTCAGGCAGCCGGACAGCAAACGAGTCTTCCAGCATCAGGCATAATCCAAAGACTGGTAACAAACTCCATGAGTAAAGCATCTGTATGGTTGACAAATATGTTACTGAGTAAAGCCCCCATATTGTTGACAAATATGTTACTGAGTAAAGCATCTGTATGGTTGACAAATATGTTACTGAGTAAAGCCCCCGTATTGTTGACAAATATGTTACTGAGTAAAGCCCCGGTATTGTTGACAAATATGTTACTGAGTAAAGCACCCGTATGGTTGACAAATGTTATGATACTGATCGACCCGCTGATCGATTTGTTGAAGTGTAGGTATCATTATGTTGTTGACTTGATACTTGTGGAATAAGTAAAACCACAAGATTATATGGAAATAGATCAAATTTGGATATCACAAACGGACTAAAGAAATACAAATGCATGTAAAGATTTTTCACAAAGTCAACCAAAATAGCTTGACTCACCTTTAAGACGTATCCTTTTTGAATAGATAGTTGGTGAAAATTCTGTAGTTCCTCTTGATTGTTGGCTTTTGACTTCTCTGCCAGCTGCTGGCGTAGGGGTATTTGTAGGCATGGGGTCGGGGTGGGTTTATATTCAAGTAAGATGAAGGGGTGTTTAGGCTAGGGCTGTGTGTGTTGGAGACTATGGGACCTAAGACGTGACAATTATATCTCATATATCTCAGGCCCGGCCTTGCCATGGCTGAACTTTGGGTCAAAGCTTTTAGGCGGTAAGAACTTTTGATAATTGTACATGCACACCCAGATACACACACTGACCACTCCACCACCATCACCCCTAACCCTCCCTCCACCTTCCTCTCCACTAAGGAAGAAAGATGAGGTAATGATTAGGGCATCGTTGTGGAAGGGATGCTACAGTTCATTGTTTACACTCTGGGGTGGAAACTGCATGGTTTCCAACCGGTTTAGACTGGCTTTCATCCATTAGTACCAATTAAACAAATACAATTTGTAAAGATGTTGTGTCCTTGATATCAAAAAATCCTTATCCATACCAAACAGAAATATAAAAACGCAACAAAGTGTTGGTCCCATGTTTTATGAGCAGAAATCAAAGATTCCAGACGTTTTGTTTATTTCTTAAACATTTTGTGCACATATTTGTTTACATCCCTGATAGTGAGCATTACCGCCTTGCCAGTAAAGTTCTTCTGACAGGTGTATGGGCCAAACAGCACCAATAAACATTTTGCTGGTGACAATAAAAGGCCATTTTACGATACTGTGAAATGTGCAGTTTGTGCAACTGCAAACATTTCTGCATAAACTGTCACGTGGTGCTTTGAAAGCACAGGGACACCGTGACCAGCTCCTAATGCCCACTGTGATGCCATTCATCTACCAGCGTCACCTCACGTTTCAGCATTATCACACACAACCCCGTGTCCCATAATCTGTCCACAGGCCCACAGCTCCCACCAGGCCACGATCAACAGTCTGATCAGCTTAAAGCAAAGGAAATGTGTCCCAGTGCAACAGGCACAAATGGGCATTCTCAGATACTGACACATTTTTCTTGTAAAGCTTGGGGTTTTTTTGTGACAAGACTAGCCTTTCCAATGCACACCTGCAGTACTGACCCACTGCTATATGACTAAAATGTTCTGAGGAATATTAATCCTTGTGATATATTACCTGCAGAGTTCTCAATCCTATACTCTAAAAATAAACTATTTCTGATGTCTATTTCTGGGATTTTTCAAATTGAAAGTATTGGGGCAACCACTACGTTTTTAGAGGTTCTTCAGAGAGGGGGAAATGACAGTAACTGTTCTTTGAGGTTCCTAGAATAACCTGTAAATGTTTCCCCACAGTTTCTAACCTCTGGGATCCTTTCTGTTTAGAGTCTTGACTCACATAGGCTATCACCTGGGATGTACTGTTAGAAGACAGAGAGACAGACACACAGACAGACTGACCGAGATAGCATCAGATCAGATGAAAGTCTACACCGTGTGTGGCCGACCGGAAAACCTGACTACCTCGTCTCGCCTAATTTCACCATCAAATTGGGACCTCCAACCACACACACACGCTGTCCATACACACAGAGGAATACCAAACAAAGGAAAGATAGTGAACAAGGGAGGGAGGGAGGGAGGTAGAGAAAGGGGCCGAAGTGCCTTGCATGGAGCTTGCGCATGGTCTGACACGTTTTTACTTTTCCTCTTTTCCCGCCCATGTCCTAATTATTTCTATTTTGGGGCCGCTGAACAGAACCGAACCTGGAGCCAGCGCTGATAGATCTCCTTGCAAAAATAAACTGACGGGGCTTCGGCTGCCTGCTGAATGTAGGCGCTGCTAGTCCCGCCCGGGAGTCTGTCAACAGGGGCAGAGACTAGATGGGCTGTGCTGATTACCTTAATTATCGCAGAGCCATGGCGACACGACGCTTGGTACTGTTGGTCATTACCAGTGTGTGAGCGCGCGCGCGTCTTTGCGCAGCCGACCCTAGCTAGAGTCCGCTCATCTCCTCCACCCAATTGTGTGATTTATGTGTATCTCTCTTTCTCTCTCTCTGTGAGTGTGTGCGCGCGCATGTGCGCGTGTGTGTGTTTAAGAGGTGTGTCTGGCCAGCATGACTCCCCCTGCTTCCCAACTCTGGGTGCCCTATAAGTATTCAGTAGGACAGTGTGTGCCAAATTTAGACCACGAGCTGATAAGTCACAGAACATGCATGTCTGCTTTCAATAACAATGATGATAAAATCCACGATGAGTCCACTGGACCAACATTAGCTACTGGACATAATTACACACAATAACTAAGCTAACATAACTCAAACTCACACACCACTGTGCATGTGCAGTGGATAGGTCTACTTCTGTTTAGTTACATTTGTAACGTGTTGATCACGTTCAAAAAGAATTCAGGTCGATAACTTAGAATTGATTATAAATAGCTTTGTGTAAAACCAGCCTTCGTAGATTTAGGGCATGCACCGTGAATGAGAAAGTCCACATATATATACACTTCTGTTATATAATTTTTTGAGCAAATCCGTGTAAATAGCAAAGACAACATCCTTCATTGTCAATAGCCCTATCAGCGGAATTTATAATTGCCCAACATTGAACTGACATCGCCCTCTTGTGGTTATAGATTATTTTATTTATTTATTTATTTTATTCAAATAGGAACATACAGGTGCAAAGAGGAAAAGTCAAATACAAGAAACCACACAAACTTTTTACACAGCCAGAGGTCCTATAGCAACAAATCATATTGATAAATAATACTACAAGTTTTTACAGCCTTTTTGTTTTAGCTTAAATTCATTTATAAAATTGACAAAATTTGGTTTCGAATCAGACCATTTACATCTATGAATATGGTATTTCCCTAAAATGATTAACAATTAAATCAAGTATATCACATCTCTGTCCATATTATTATTTGTAAAATAAATCATTACATCAAACCCATTCAGTCGTACCAGATTCCTTGTTTTCTTTGTGAGAAAGTTCCATTCTTCAGTCCAGAAAATTCTACTCCAGATACAGGTAAAAAATATTAATTACATGTGTGATTTCTCCATTCCACAGAAATCACACATGTAATTACTATTCAGCTTGAATATTTCCAAAACATGTTACACTGGATAAATTCTATGTAACAACTTAAAAACGTCCTTCACTTTATTATTAATACAATATTTGTTAGTTGCCTTCCCCCTTTGTATATCACCATAAATATTAGACCAAAAGAATCTAGAAGATGGAAATACAGTTTCACAAAGAACATTCCTAATCTGTTTATTATTATATTTGTTCTTGAGGATGTTCATATCTCCAATAAATAAATGATCATGTAAATGTATATTGCTAACATCAACCGAGTTTTGCAGCAGAGTACAACCCAATTGCACAAGTGCGCAACTGAGAGACAACAACAAGCCAGTGACTCCGCCCCCGAATGGCATTGGAGGGAGGGCATCCCAGTGGCGATGAGAGCCCACCTGGCAAGACAGCAGGGGTGGACAGTATCAAGCCTTTCTGGTCACCTTCACGCCCCTGGGCCAGAGTACACTTAATCATAGATCATGCTGTAGAGATGAGTCTTTAGTAGACACTTGAAAGTTTGCACTGAGTTTGCATTTCTAACCTTGGCAAATAATTCCACAGTGGTGGAGCTCTATGGGAGAAGGCCCTGCCTCCGGCTGTTTGTTCAGAAATTCTAGGTACAACAAAAAGGCCTGCATCTTGCGATGTAAGGTTACGTGTAGGTATGTATGGCTGGATCATTTCAGCAAGGTAAGTAGGAGCAATTCCATGTATTGATTTATAGGTTAACAATAAAACCTTAAAATCAGCCATAACCCTAACAGGCAGCCAGTGTAAAGAGGGTAGTACTGGAGTAATGTGTTCACATTTTTTTGTTCTAGTTAGGATTCTAGCAGCCGTGTGCAGCACTAATTGAAGTTTATTTATTGATTTATCAGGGTAACCGGAAAGAAGAGCATTGCAGTAATCTAATCTAGAAGTAACAAAAGCATGGATTAGTTTTTCTGCATCAGTTTTTGATAGAAAATTTCTGATTTTTGCAATGTTTCAAAGATGAAAATAAACAACTCTTGAGACATATTTTATATGTTCATCAAAGGAGAGGTCAGGGTCAAGGGTAACGCCGAGGTTTCTTACAGTTTTTTGGGATACAACCATGCAGCCGTCGAGGTTCACAGTGAGATCTGCCAACAAAGCTCTTTGTTTCTTGGGTCCTAAAATGAGCATTTCTGTTTTTCTTGAGTTTAAAAGCAAGAAGTTCTC
>JACXGI010002284.1:15567-41280 GCA_016801175.1 Esox masquinongy | reverse complement strand
TGGGCGCCTGCTTTCTCATTGTGAGTACATCTGCCTGTTCAAGAAACTAATATACCGTATACCATTTGATTAAAAAGTAAATAAAGGCCAATTACGGAGCATTAATTTGAGAGGTAATATTGTGGAAATTCTATTTTTCTTTTTCCGTTTGGACACAGGATTTCATGTTCTTTGAAAAGGTCGGCGACGTGAACCAGCGCAACACCGTCTTCTCATAACTGGACACCAGAGACGAGGAAAGACAATGCAATCTGTTTTTCAGTTTCTGTTCAGAGCCTCGCTTTTCCAGATTCCGGATCAAACTACTTCCATATTGCAAAACCAATGGAAGCTGCCATTCCCTGCCAGACAACTCATAACTTGAGACCTTATCTGATTAAGACCTTTCCTTGGAGCCAAGGACTGATTTTGTCTATCTGCCCAAATCTAATAACCATCCCGAGGGTAAGGACACACAAAGGACTTACACCTCTTACATGTGTTTTTATCAAAGTTTTTAATATCTGTCTGTGTCTTTATATCTATTATTTGTCAATTTATTTGTTATCTACAGTGCCCTCTGTAAGTATTAGGGTAATGAAGATTTCGTTCTCCTTTTGGCTCTGTACTCGGAGTCCAAAAAGCCCTTAGAAGGCTGAAAAATCTAAAAAAAACAAAATCAGTCAGGAACACAGTCTAAACCTTTCCAGAAACATCAGTTTCAAACACCGTTAATAAGAAACGAGAGCACTGGTGAGTTCAGCTATCCAAAACCGTCTGGTAGGCCACAGTAGACATCTACAGCAGATGACCGAAGAATGCTCAGAATAATGAGGAAAAGAATATACATCAGCAACACTCTACAAGGTGGGAAGTGTGGATGTGTCAGATGCAATTATCTGCAGAACTGGAGTTTACACTGCAAGGTGCTAAGCACAAGTTGGCCTCAGAAACAGGATGGCCAGGTTATAGTACCTGAAGGAGCATGCTTTTGAGGACCAAGAAGTTCTTGACTGGCCAAGTTAACCATCCGATTTGAATCCAGTGGCATTTCATTTGCTGAAATTATAAAATATATACCTCAAAACGAGCAACTGAAGTTGGCAACTGTGCATTCCAGGAAGTCTTCAATAACCCAGTACTTGCAGAGGGCACTTATATATGTGCATTGTGAAAATGTACCAATTTTTATATCATAGTCTGTTTTATTTTGTGGCTGCCAAGCTAACAAATTTTGAAGAGAATAGCTTTAGTTAAATAATTATAAATGAGTCTGTTTTGTCCATGTGGAAATATATAAATTAGCATATAATATTTAGCATGTAATTTGGTCATGTACAGTACATGTCCATCCTAACGTAACCAGCCATCAAATCATTAATATTCCAGGTTATGTAATGATTATTCTTATTGTTCTAAATTGGTGGTTGACATATTGCATGTGGAGTACAATACTATATAGCAACTATAGCAGCTGTGGCTGGATTAGACAGCTTTTATTTTAAAATGTATGTAAAATGTGTGTATATGTACATACAAAAAAATAACTAGAACACAGTATGAGTGACAACTAGAGTGGTTTGAAGGACCCTACAATAATGGGAGAAGACTAAATGGTTTGGCAGATTCAAACTAAGTTTAGTCCTGGCCTGAAACAAATCAGACTCAATGGAGGATCTCTGTTGAGGTGGATTGTTTTTTTTGTGTCCAGGATTAGGTTAAATCTGTCTGCAAAACACACCCTTAAAAGCTTGTGCTACAATTCCAGGGGAAAGAAACAGGATGGATGTCTGTCTACTCTTTTTTCTTGCCCCATGCTGTGTGGGTGCCCTTTTTAAAAAAAAATGTAAAATTTTTTTAATGGAAAATGGACAGTTACCATGCCATTCCGAAGAGCTGACTACAGCACACAGTGGGATACAGCTCTTTTTACTCTTTGTAATTCCCTGCCTTTGTTTGTTCAGTGTGCTTGGTCTACGCTGGCTCCTTGAGAGAGTTTTCCCTCCCTGTGTATCTCCTCCCCTCAATCTCTCCTCCTCCCCCTTCCCTTCTGAGTCATCCCTCTCTACAGCGTAGATCTGTGGTAACAGAAAACAAGTGGAAAACTGAAAGGGCAGAGAGGAGATGGTCAGAGGGCAAGTGAAAAGGAAGATCATAGCAATATGGGCCGATGAGGGAGTGAGGCAGAACTGAGAGATGGGAAGTTGACGTTACAGAAAATAACACATCTGCCTGACTTAATACAAACTGTAAAATACATTTTACTTTCACTTGGTACTATGTTGTCTGTGAAAGAATACCTTACAAAGGGTCTGGGAGGTGTAGCCTATTTAAATACATTATCTCAGTTTTAATGTCCACTTGCAAACAAAACTTGACAAGATGTGAAGTATTAGCTATGCATTTTAAGTAATATGCTAGTATGCACATTGGAATGTGACCATGTGATTGGGAGGAGTACATGGAGGTCAGGTTAGTGTTGATAATACATAAAGATTTAAGGTTCCAGTTCAGTCTGAAATCAAACAATTGTTGGGATACATGTTGACACTATTACATAATCTAAATAGTTAAAATGTGCGTAACGCCTTTTCTGTGTAAAAGCTATTTGAAGAAAAGAAAAAAAAAAAACAACACCTACAGTTTCCTTGCAATGGCTTTTCTAACGCCTACAGTGTACGCCTATCGTTGTGATTACGGCTCTACTCTGTCTGCGACACCATAGTGATCTTTGTTCGGGTGTGAACATGACCCCTATCAAGTAAATGGCCAATGGACATGTTTCAGTTGGGTTTTGAGCTTGTATGTTGTTGACTTTGTATTCACTGTTTTGAGTTTGTTCATGGGGTAGGTAAGTTGTTGACTTTGTATTCACTGTTTTGTGTTTGTTCATGGGATAGGTAAGTTGTTGACTTTGTACTCTGTTTTGTGTTTGTTCATGGGGTAGGTAAGTTGGTGACATTATATTCACTGTTTTGTGTTTGTTCATGAAGTAGGCATGGTGTTGACTTCGTATTCATTGTTCTGTAGTCTTCACAACCAGACTCAAGAAACAGCAATGACTGATGCAAAACTACCCAATTGCAAAACACACTCATTAAAAATAACCTCTGTGATCTCTATCCTGCTAGCTAAAAGTCTTATTTGTCATTGATTTTTAAACATACTGAGTATGTACAGACGTGTAAGATGTCAAAACTTTGGGATTCAGCCTGGGTGTCTAGAGAAACTGTATTTCACTGTTTGTTGATAGTGCTTTGTGTTTGCAATATTTTATGCAAATTAGATATGTTTTTTTCACCATTTGTGTCATGTGAATTTTATTTCTTCTGACCAAATGTTGTTTATTTAAACACAAAGGCAAACCTGCTCTCCAAAGTAAATGCCAGATTAGTGTTTTCCCTTCATTTTGGCCGTAGTTGTGGGCTTTTATTCCCGCAAACTGTGTTCAGTTCTGAGTTATTTTGACCGACTGCATTAATACTAAAATGCAGGTTTGGTTTGATATAATCTTGGTTATCTCAGGACTAAACACTGTTGGTTCCAACCCATAACCACCTGGAATGAAGGCAGGGCTTCTCCCTGGTGTCACTGACTCCTACACAATTCAGACACTGTTTTTAGAAATCAACAGTTGCAGGAACATACTTTAAGTTCAGTCAGCTTAATGACCAATAATACTACCTTCTTTAAGGTCCACCTGGTCTACCTCAAAGGAATAAGAAATTAACATTTACATGGGAAGAAAAACAAGCTAAAAGATTTGAACTATCAGCCTGGTGAACAGAATTTAGCGATTTAACCCCTACACCACAATACCTTTTTGTTTTCAAATAAAAAAAATGTCAGGCATTTTTATGATTTATTGGACAGTAATGACGTAAAAGGTAATTTGTTCTAACCCATGCTGCAGATGTGTACCGTAGGCAACAGCTTAGACTACTGGATCACTCTAAGCAAACACCATCCTGGGCCTCGTGCATCTCAGTTGACCTGAGATCCCACCAGACAATTCTCTATCAAGCCAACATAGGCAACGCTAAACCATAAGTTCAAACTCAGACAACACGGGGGGAAAAAAGCCATAACTTACAAGCTGCCGAAGACTACTGCACACATTTATTATTTTATATTTTAACAGTACTTGAACCCAGGTCAGGATGGGACTGCGGTGTCTTAACTGCATTTCTAGTGTACTTTATTGGTTATTGGGGTAAGTACAATGTTGACTATGTGCACTGTTCGGGTTCAGTGTTCTGAATCTGAGGCGGGGCTCAATGTGATTGTGGGTAATTATCCATTCAGTGTTTGAAGGCATTGTTTGTCCGTCCGTATAGAGTTTGCATTTCAGGCAAACGCCCCATGTCAGGGGTTCAAATCCCGGTCACGACCTGCCGACAGTGTCCGGGGGTGCGCAGAGGGTGGTTCAAATCGTTTCGGCGCTGTGGTGGACGGTTTTGATTTGGCCACCACAAAATTGTGAGGCTGGAAGAAAATCTAATTAGGATAAAAAGCTACAACATCCATAACCTGTGACTGGATGCAATGCTGTTTTTTTCCCCCCTGAGTGAGAGATACTATAAGGCTATTGAGTGTGGGGTTATGAGCCGCGTATGTGAAGCCCTGCTAAGGAGAAACACATGGTGAAGTGCAGAGCAGTGTATAGAAAAGACATCTGTTACTAATTGGAAAAAATGATTGTGTCTTACAGGCTTTTCCCTTTCCAGTCTCCACCCAGATTTTTTAAAGTCACAGGCCTAATTCCATCACGACTCCTAGTCCCTTTCCCTAGCTCCTACACTGCCAAACTGGTAATGGGAAGCACCAGGGCTGTGAGAAAGGAAAATGTACCCATTACTCCCCCTGCTGGAAGCATGCTTAGGTACAGGTAAATAGAATTGAGAAACGAGACACCCAAACTGAAACCACACCTTCATTACATGTATGTTTGGATTGGGGCGGGGACACTCATGTCTTCACATTTCCCTGGCCCCACGGAGGGGCGTCCAAGAACGGGGTTTCTCATTTGTCAATCTTATTTGGTCCATAAATGATGGCATGTTCCAGACCAGGAGAGGATGAAAACCATACATTTAAGCTCTACAAAACAGGAATTGCCTACCTCTGGTCTATGGCCTATGGGCCAAGGTTACATAAGGCTTCCTAGTGGCATTGGACACTTCATTCCCATGTGACCAGTTATTGCTGATTTGTCGGGCTGAACTCCAAAAGCGAAGCAGACAGCAACCCCGAGCACTCGCTCTCAACACAGTCCCTTGAGGGAAACTGGATCAAAACTGGATGCAGTTTTTTTTACCCTCTTAAGCACCAGTCCATTGATTTAGCTTGAGGGGACGAGTAAACAACTTCCCCAAATTAAATGCAAACTGTAGTCACAAGACTGGCTGCCGTGGCGGCGAATTGGGAATTTTAATCAACACGACTACGTTTTTGTATCCGACTTGAACCTCTCTGGCCGGACCTCTTTGATCCCCACTCTCCCTGGCTTGGGCAAGTGCATTTGCAAGTACACTCGAATGCGACGATGTGAAACGTCACTCAAGGACTGAGCTCCATCAGGGGCCGTCTGTGCTTTTGGAGTCCAGCATAGATCCAGATGACCAAACAGGACTGCAAAGCTGCAGTTTAAATGAACAACTTCATAAGAAGCTCACAGTTCACCTCCTGCAACCACAGAGGTCAAAAACACGGACGAAAGCCAAATCCACAAGACAAAATTTCCCTTGATTCTTACAATATCCCTGGGATCACGACGAGCTGTAAAACTGAGGACGTGTACAAAACTCACACACATTTATTATCAACAATTTATTCAACAACAACTATACCAACAACAAATATAATGCTAATACGATATTTACATCGTGACACAAAACTATTTGTGACGCTGTACTATGAACTGTGAAAAATGAGCCTTTTTCAGGGGATTAATGTCTTCATGGTTCTCTACGTATTCCGTTCACTTCATGTCATCCTCCCATCTCTACTGTTCCTCAAAGCCCTGGTCAGTGTCTCCTCGACTTCGTACAGCTTTACCGTTCCAAGTGTCCCGTGTCCCTCCAGCACCAGTGTCTCTCAGGCTCCTCCCGGTCCGTCAGAGTTTGCAGACGAGGCCTCCCTCGCTCTGTCCCTCATCGACCGTTCTCCTCCCGGAACTTTCTGATCAGGTAGCGGCTAGCCGCCTGGAGGTCCCACTGGTGACGGGACAGGATCCTGAAGCAGTCGTCACGAGAACACAGGCTCAGAGAGTAGAGCTGCTCCATCTGAAAGGAGAGAGAACACAAGCTTGGCCCTCTTGTGATTCTCAGTTAACCGGCGATACGGAATTCATTTTAATTAATTTTTAGGTGTCAAAATGTGCAGTGTATTATGAGGAGCAATCCCGTCTCACCTTCAGTTGTTGCTGGGCCTTCACAGGGTTCCAGTCATTGCGGCGCAGTGCGTTGCGAACCTCCTCATTGGTCACTCCATGCACAGCCTCCATGACCTGACCAAATCAGAAGGGAGGACCTTAGTACGTTGGACCGATCAATTAAGCGGAACGCCCAAACGGGGCCTGACACCTCCCGAACTGAAGAACCACGCCGGTACCTGCGCCATGACTGCCGCCCTGTTGTGTTGCACCTGAGGCGGGTACCTCTCCTTCTCCCGCTCCCTCACCACCCTCTCCTTCTCCTGGTCCCTCTCCCTGTCCCCGCAGTCATCCAGCGCCGGCGTGGACCGCGCCATGTGGGACATCTTGGCCAGGTTGCTGACCCCCGCGGGCTGGGCCGTCTGCTGCTGTGGATACGGCGGAGGCCTGGAGAGGTCCGGGCCCGGGCCTGTGTTGGGCTGCCGATCTCGGATCATCACCTGGGGGACCTTGAAGCGTTTGAGGTTGGGCAGGGGCGGGCGAGGAGGCGGGGTGACGCTGGCGTCGCTGAACCTCCGGGGGTCCTGCTGAGTCACCACACTGCGGGGCACCACGGTGTTGGGCGGGGGTCCACGACGAGGGTCCAGCCGGATCACTCCGACGATCGGAGCTCTGCCCTGGGGGCCACTCAGGACAGACTCCAGACTTCTGGTCATACCTGGGGACAGAGGGACAGGTCTGTCTTTCTGCCTGTATTTTAAACAAAATTGTTATGTAAAGAAATGAGCGCGTTATACAATGTGGGGGGGGGGGGTTCTACCCAGTATGGGAAAGCAACCAGGACAGTAGGACAAAAAAAAGGTGACTGCAAGCCATCAAACTCTCCATTTCTCATGCACATTAGAGCCCTCTACAGTCACACACAAAACACACTTCCCAGCTCATCCATACACAATCATATAGCACATATTAAAACCTACACACACAATGCTGTCCCGTGTTTGTGAACACTGGGGCCAAACACTGGCCACATCCCATTTATTTCTATTTTGTTTACCAAATTGCTTTTTAATTTTCCACTGTGCTATCTGGGCTTATGTCAGTGAGTGGCCAAGTAGCCCATTGACTGCCTGATTAGTGAGTGGCCGTTGTAGCACATTAACATTGACTGCCTGATTACTGAATGGCCCATTGACTGATTTCATTGGACTATCGGAAATGCAGATACACACAGACTATAGGGAATATAAAACACACCAAGTCCATTGACCTCGTTTCTTTGTGATCCTCAAAAAGGTGCCTGTAATGTCTAATCGGGGCCTTAAGGCTTTTTCCTGTCTGGGGGGTAGACGTTGTTTTAACTATGAGCCATGTGCATCTAAAATCAAATAGCTTTACCGTAACTCCTCAGTTTTTCCTAAAGCCTTTTCAAGTTAAGTCACAAGGTACAAAACAAGCATTTAGCTACCGCCGCTAAAACCACTGTAGTGTGTGATAATACGACCAATAACACTTTGACGTAGTCCATTGTTGTCTACCCATTAAACTATACATGCTGTGGCGTACATGATACTCCCAGCCCCTTTATATTTTCATTAAGGCTGACTGGCCGTACTTCTGAATGAGGGTGCGATATCCTACAGTGTCATTAGTTTTAATTGGCTGTTTTACCTGTTTTCTGGCCCTGCACAATTCACTGTCAGTATGACTGAGGTTTTTTTTTTGTGCCGTAATGTGCTAGTGACTACTTGTATGGCTTACATCCCTCCCAGCACGGAACAATAGTAATAGATTTGGATAACAGGTTAGTGGAAGCTTAACTAGTAATTGTAGTAGTAAGTGAATAACTGGTTAGTAGGATCATTGTAGAAGTCATTACCTGACATTTTCATCAGGTTGGAGCCTTCCTTCTCCCGCTCTCGGTTTGCAAAGCCATTCCTCCAGCTGACACTCCTGAAACGGTCAGAGGGACAACGACACGGTTAAACACACCATTTTGGAGGTAGGTGGATAACTCTCTGGGAGTACTGTCCTTCGTAAAAACTGCCAATACAATAATGTTGTTGAACACGGCAACAGGCAAGAACCGAGGCCGTCATGTTTAATCTGACCCGTCAAACCACATGCGACGCCTTACGGAAACCCAATTAAAACTGGACTGACGCTTCGATTCGCTCCGGGTTGCCCCAGCTACGGTCGGGATGGGTGTCTCCGTGCCCTGTGTGCTGCAGAGTGCCCCGCAGGGGGGGGGAGATCAGGCTGGGGGCGGGGGCTGCAGCGGGAAGGGGAGGTGCACCGCCGGGGATGGAGACGGCGGGGGCAGTCAAGACCGGGGGGAACCAACCCACCATCAGGGTCCTCTGGTTCTGGCCTTTCCACTCGGACAGCTCCAGACTGCAGAAGAACAGGACCGGAGTTAGGTGGCCGTTTTTAGGTAGATGTAACAGAAATAATAATGATAGGGGCACAACTTGCCTGTAACTACATTGTAAGTGTGGATTTCAAAATCTGGTCATTTGTTTTGAAAGACTCACGATGACAGACGGTGTATTGCGGATGATGGCAAACAGTGGTTTCCAACTACAGTCCTCCAGTACTTCTTTTAACAATAAAACATTTTTAGCGTAGAAATCTGATTCAAACTGTCAACTATCAACGAGGTGAATTGGGTATGTTCGCCTGGGGCTCCAGCTAAAATGTGGGTTCTTGGGGCTAAAGTTTGGAACCTCCATATTCCACCACCCAGACACATCCAGAATATAGTTCTCCTTCTGAGTTACAAGGCAGGAAGGAAATTGCTCAGGGACGTCACAACATTTCTCACAGCTGTAATAACTGCCAAATGTGTTTTTAACATGCATTGAATAGTACTTATCTAAATCAAGGTATATTAGGGGTATTTAGTTAAGCTAAAAAAAAAATCTTTACACAGTGCTCAGCAAAATGTGAAATACCATTACTGTGGATGAACTCTGCTAAATGTCAGCCAAGTAAAAAAAAAAAATAATAAAAAAAAAAGCTGATATATCTTGGAGTAATTATAAGACGGTTGTGATGACGAATCCAAATCATAGCTCTTCTCGAGAATTACCAGAAACAGGCAAGAATGTGCGGATTAGGGTTTAAAGTCTAAGTAGTAATTCCGTTCAAAGGAGAAGGAACTTGTTCACCTCCCCCCTTCTTACCCATGGTCTATGACGGTCACTATGTCATTGGACAGGAGGACGAGTTTCCTAGGCTCTGCAAAGTCCCTTAAAGCACGAACCTCCTTGGGCTGAGCCTGGACAAAGAGGGACGACATGTTAGGACCATTCTCAGTGAATACGGCCGGTGGTTTGGTCACTGGCAACGTGGTTAGAAAGTAAACATTACAAGGAGTCTCGCGTGTAGAGCTTATTGTTACGCGAGTATGTGAATGTTAGCATGCATTTATAACACATGCATGTAATATAATATGTAATAAATGGAGTGTCTGTGGGTCTGACAGTTCTGGACTTTGCCTCCTAACAGCTTCTGCGCATGTGCAAGATTGCATTGCGCAAAGAAAACTGGCCAATGGTGCTGACAATAAAGTTCAAAGCTGAGTCTTCAAGGTCGCGTAATGACAGTATTCGAGATAATAGAATGTACTATAAGAGCATAGTAGGCTGTAACATTACTGTAAGGCAAAAAGGAGCATGACTCCTTTTTGGATGACTGAAATGAAATGATAACATTTAGGTTGCCAAAACAACGCCTAATATACATCACTGTGTTTATTAAATGAAAAAAATATTTGTTTTCATCAATTATCTACATGAGCCTCCTTTGGCCGCGGAAAAGCTCAGAATGTGTGTGTATGTGTGTTGGGAAACTCATTTGACAGTACTTACATAGCAGCGTTTCCTCGTGTTTTTTATTTATGTATCGCTAATGTGAGCGTGTGGGCAGCCTGGCGACTTTGTGTAACCTGCGGACAACCCTGGCCTGGCTGGTGAGTATGGGCAGAGCACAATCGATTGCACCTGTTGTTAATTACGGCGATTATGTCTCTGCCCTTAAAACCAGGCCTGGCTGAGTCATTTGGGGGAAGACGAGAGTAGCTGATATTTCAGATACCCGCCACAGAGGACATCCATTACAGAGGAGCAATATGCGCACCAGAACCCAGAGAGAGTATGACAGTCAGAGAACCCCTCATCACCAGCAGAGTTTAGGTTACAGTTAGCTCCTAATTCGCTACATTGAAGATCGCGGTCCTATAGTGTTGTCCAACCCACAGAAGTTCAGATTTTGAGTTAAGGGGGCCATTTCTATGATTTTGTATGTACTACTGCCATGAATGACATTGTTCCAAGGGACTGAGATATTCCCCATAAAAAAAAACATTCTCATCCCGTCCGTCTATCAGTTTGCATTGACTTGTAGTCTCCTCACATTCGCAGTACCAACCCCACACCCTAAACGAGCTAAAACAATTCCAGTCTCGTTCGGTAAGGGAAGACGAGGAGGAGACGAGTTGTGCTATTGTTTTCAGGGCTGGTTCTGGGCATAAATGACGTAAGCGCGGCCCAGAGAGGTTGGATCCTCACCTCTGCTACCAGGGTGGTGAGCTGGGAGAAATTGGGTCGGTCCGCGGGGTTGCAGGCCCAACACCTCCTCATTATGGAGTAGAGCTCCAGAGGACAGTCGGCCGGCCTCTCCATGCGCTCTCCCTCCCGCTCCACCCTCCACAGGATCTGACAAAAAGAGAGACACGGGGCGTGTTTATTGGTAAACGTGTTTATTGGTAAACGTGTTTATTGGTAAATGTGTAGCAAGGTTGAGATGCGGAACACATTTTGTAATTGCACGTACGTAGCCGTGACGACTGTATCGTTTTGGACCAGGGTTAGGTTGTGCCACACACACACACACACACACACACACACACACACACACACACACACACACACACACACACACACACACACACACACACACACAGTACCTGTCTGCCGGACAGCCCCAGCCAAGGCTCCTCACAGAAGGTGAACATCTCCCAGAGAAGGACCCCGAACATCCACACATCTGAGGAGTGTGTGAAGGAACCCACTCGTAGGCTCTCCGGGGCGCACCTGAGAAGGAGCGAGGGAGGGCACGGAGGAACGAACAGAATCACTACCGACTGCCAGCCATTCAACGACAACACAACTCCACCGTCTGGCGCGGGCAGCCACCGGGGTACACCGCCAAATGACCCCCCCCCCCACAGGCTATCTGAGGGTGGCCGTTCAGCTCACCAGGCGAAGGGAATGCGTTTGTGGGCTGTCATCACGTAGTGGTCCGTCTCCTGGCTCAGGCCCCTCATCAGACCGAAGTCCCCGATCTTCACCATCTCCCTGGAGGCCAGCAGAACGTTCCGGGCAGCCAGGTCCCTGTGGATGAACCTGGGGAAACGCAGGGACCAGCTATGAGTGGTGAGGAAGTGACGTCACCGGTCGGGCGAGCCCACCTCCGCTTGCACATAAAAAACTACCGGGCCTTTTACGGACGTGTCACTTGAAATCAGATAACCGCTTGGTGCCTCACCGGCGCCCCTCCAGGTACTCCATGCCCGCTGTGATCTGGGTGGCGAAGAGCCAGAGGCGTGTTAGGGGGTACTCGTACTTGCGGGCACGCAGCGTGTCGTACAGGGAGCCCAGCGGCGCCAGCTCCGTCACCTGGGAGAGGAAAGATTACAGTTATATCAGCCAAATGGGGCGACACACGTTATTGAGGCTAGGGTGTCCTCATTTTTCTGCACTATTAAAATGCATTTCTGTAGATTCTTTACAAATACATGATTTCAAAGCATAATGTTTTCAGTGTCTTTTGTTAAAGTAGGTTACCTTGGTCTGTGAAGCCTACATAACATAACATTGACTAACATAAAAGTAAGTTACACAGCATTGACTAACATAGCAGTAAATAACATAGCATTGACTAACAGCATGACTGAAAATAACATAGCATTGACTAACATAGCATGACTGTAAATAACATAGCATTGACTAACATAGCATGACTGTAAATAACATAGCATTGACTAACATAGCATGACTGAAAATAACATAGCGTTGACTAACATAGCATGACTGTAAATAACATAGCATTGACTAACATAGCATGACTGAAAATAACATAGCGTTGACTAACATAGCATGACTGTAAATAACATAGCATTGACTAACATAGCATTTACTAACATAGCATGACTGTAAATAACAGGATTGACTAACATAGCATGACTGTAAATAACAGCATTCTCACCATCTTGAGGGGCTGCGTGAGCACCACTCCGTAGAGGCGGATGATATTAGGGTGGTCTAGAGACTGCATGGTTGTCACCTCCTGTAGGAAGTCCGTCAGGGTGTCGGTCTGTCTGGACATGGAACTCCTCAGAGACTTCACCGCCACCGGCAGCTGTCTCGGCAACAGAAAAGAAGGGCAAGGATGGATTAGCGACATTTAGGGAGAGATAATAACAATTTCCACTGACATGCTGTAACTCATTCTCCCCTCTGATTTCTGCTATGCAATTTATCAATGTGAAGATGTCCGGCTCTGTCTCATTTAAACTGGCCCACTACTGCTGGCGACACAAAAAAAAATCAACTCACCACTTTCCCAGTGGGCGTCTGCCACTCTCCCCTCCTCACCACGCCGAAGGATCCTGAACCCAGCTTCTCCCCCAGGGACAGCTCACTGTCCTGGATCAGACAGGTGAGGGCCCGCCCCCCCATCTCATGGCCCTGCCCGGACCCCGGGTTGCCCCACTGGTCACCTCCCTGGAAGAAACGTTTGAAGAATCTCTTTTCCTTTACATCTCACAAAGCGTACATTCTGGGAAGCGTTGCACGTGGCTTACCCTGGCCATCCCCGATTTTGGCATCACTGCGTTCTTGTGGCGTTTCACAGCATCCCATAATCTTCTCTGTCCTGCATTTGGCCATAGACCATACAATGAAATATACTATCTATCAGTATAGTATAACAAAACTATTAGTCCAGACAGATCAACACTAATTACACACTTTTATTCCACTGGTAGTTCCAGAATGGAGTAGCACAGCTTGCCAAACTCTGATATTAAACATTCAGGATGAAAATGTTGGGGGGGGGGTGGAGAACTGACCCGGTCTGCTGATCCCGATCTGCTCCAGATCAGACTCCTTCACGTAGGCAAAGTGCTCAAAGCGGGTGATGTTAAGTCCATCTCGGACATGCATATAGAACTTCTCCAGCTGGACCTCAGCCAGAAGCTGGTACAGCCACTGAGTGTCCGGGTCCATCAGCATGACCCTGCCGACAAAAAACACTAGTGGGGTCAAAGGGTCAGATGAAGAAAAGGTCTGGTTAAATTAGCATAATGATAAATCCCTCCATTGACAAAGTAATTTCTGTGTGAATTAGCATAACGATTTGTCACTCCATTATCAAAGTAATTTCTAAATAATTAACAGGGGTTCCATTACATTGCTTTCACAAGCCCAGTCAGGGATCACCTCACGCCGAGCCAATTCCAAGAGACAGCACAAGTACTGCATTTGCTACATCCCAGGCCAGAACCTACATCAATTCAATACGCATACTTCAATTTACAATTCACTTTTGTTGTTTAGTGGAAGGGACAGGAGAAAATCAAAGGGATTTAACCAAAGGAGACAGAAACTTCTCTAAGCCTCAATTCAATAACCAGCCAGCCTGTTTCAGTAACTATGTTCACAGGCCTGATCTGGTTGCTATGGACTACCAACAAGAACTGAAGAACAATAAGTCAGGACTGTCTGAGCGGGAGGAGCGTGAGAGCTTTCAATGCCAGCCAAACATTTAACACAGCCTTGTTCTTTATCTAGTAAAGAACATCAAAAACATGGCAAAAATTCAACCTGGCACCAAAGTTAAAATGTCAGCTGAATCATGTTTGTTATGTAACATTTTTGTGAGGTGAATCCTGTCACCATGAGAACATGGGAGGCCTCCACACGAACCAAAGAGCCAATAACAGCACCAGACTTAGGAACATGGCAAATGAGGGGAAAATTCCTCCTAGTCAATGATTGAAGAGAAGAATGAACAGATGTGAGGTTATGAAGACACGGAAGGACAGGAAACAAAGACAAATGGGTATTAGAAGGCCAAAAGAAAAGTGAGACAGGATCAAAGTAGTATTAGTATTAGTAGTATACAAAGACTGATTGGTGTTAAACAGCACCCACGCTCTTTCAACAAACCCTACAGGCCTCAACGTCATAAACACAGACATCAGAACGGATGTTTTACCTGTATAACCAGATCTGTCACACATAATAACGGATCCGGCTTTCTTCAGACCGCTAGAGATGAAGTACAATATAAGCTTTTGTACATGTCTGGTTCATGTTCTACTCATTAAGTGATCTCACAGTCTTAACATAGGTGAGGTTTGTCTTCCTGCCTCTGAAAACTTTTCTTACAGTGCCCTGCATAAACCTATTCAAACAGTTAGGTCAAAATAGTTATTTTTACTGAATACTCAAAGCACATGGAAATACGTTCAAAAGATGAATAAGACGCAAAAGTACAGACTGTCACTTTTTATTTCTGTCTGTTTCAACATGTGTTTTACCGACTAAGAATAACAGCACTGTCTGAGTTCCAACTCCCCATTTCATACAAGTATAAGTATTGAGACAATTCAACTTAAATCAAATGTGTCAAGTATAAAAGCTAGAATTTGGCTGCAAATCCTTTGCATACAATAACTGCAGTGCTTTCACAAAATGGGGGGGGGGCACACTGGCAGTGCTGTTATTCTTAGTTGGTACAACATAAATGAAATAAAAGGTGACATCCTGTACTCTTGCCTCATATTCATCTTCTAACCATATCCCCATATGTCTTGAGTGTCTGGCAAACATTTTGACTTTACTGTCCTAATACCTATGGAGGGCACTGTATATAGGCCTATCTGCTGCAAAATCTCCCCATCCCATTTTAAAACTGGCATGTCTACATTTATCATGCTTACATTTGCCTATCACAAGTTTCTCAACATCATGTAAAAATGTGTAGTCTTAAACTAGGTAACACCATATGAAGACGACAAATCATCGTCCAGTAGGGTCCGTTAACTTAGGGGAGAAGGTCGACAGGGGCACCAGCGGCTACTTAATCTATACACAGTTCCAGATTTATTTTCTGGAGAAGTCCAGACTAAAGCCAGATGTGCAGCCACAGTTTTAGTCCATGAACTACTGGACGCTCACTAGCACACCAACGGTGAATACACTGTGTAGTGATCCGCTAGGGTCTCTCAAAGTCAACACGGGTGTTAACATCAGCTCACTGTTTGTCGTTTCCAAATATATATCTTCTGACCACAGTTGTCATCTTGAGACTGTCTTAAGGACGCCGTTTTCGTTCAACTCCTGTGACACGTTTTCGATGCACATAGTAGTAGTCTATGGCCTCATAGTTCTCTCGTCGCCACAAAGGACTTCGATCCAGTAGGACTCCCAACCGAGGACTCCAAACCGAATCCGCCAGCAAATAGTCCGCCACTGTAATTATGCGCGTCATTTTTACTCCTCTGTCATTTTGTATGCTTGCCTTCCAGAGAATTGCCACCATAAAACAGCCACAGAGTTAGAGGCAGAGAGTAGGGTGTGAGTCAGGCCTTCGACATTCCTGCGTCAGGTATTCTGGGAACTCCAAACCAGTTCTCTCACATACTTACAATTTCTGACCTACGTAACCGCAAATGACAATGAGTCCAAACTAGTGACGGGTACCTGAAGCGAGTAGTGCCTAATTCACCAGATGTTTTTCTTAACAGGCTGTCAATCTCCTTATTTTTGTTGTATGAAAGTAGGAACCAGTGGAAAACAAGTGGAGACAGGTATCGAACCCTGGTATCCAGCGTGGGAGCCATGTAAGCGAATGGTCACCATTGCACCACGTCTCCACACTGAATCACCTGATTTTTTTTTTTTTACCTATGACAAATCATCCCCACAGAAAGACAGACAGAAACAGACACAGAGACAACAAGGGGCTGGCCCGAACAGTTGCTTATTCTTGTCAAAACAGATTCACACAGACAACTCCCAAAAACCCATAACCAACTATCACGAGACACATTCTCACGAATACCATCGCTTCAGGGTAATTTGGCTTCATGTTAATCGTTAACCCACTCAGCCGCTAAACAATCTCAGGAGGCAACTAATGAGTGTGTGTGTGTGTGTGGTGGGACGGTAGGAGCGGGCGAACTGGTTTTACCTTGTGACTTAGCAACTGTGCATGAAGCATGCATGTAGTCAGTAGCTAGGATACCTTGTAGCCTAGCAGCATTTGAAAGCAGTATTTTGGTTTGGGCCCATTTGGCCCTAACAGGTTCTTGCGAGAGAGAGCGCATGGTCTGAATGATGCACTGAGTCATAACACAACCAGCGCTGTCATCAACTGGTCAACAATGGGAGTGCCTTTACACAATCGCTGACTACTGTGAAGTTGCCTCGAAGCTGGGGCAAGTCATTTGTTGATATGCACTTCACTAGGTATCCACTCTAACAGTAATCACTCCCAGCCAAGGCAGAGGTATTTGCTTATAGTCCTGGGAAATAAGTTTGTTTTTTCATAAAGACAAATCAATGCTCAGAGTGAGAAGAACGAAACTCAAAAGGCTATTTGCTGCCATTTTCGAAGGGAATTTATCCTCAGTAGGGCTTGCATGTATTTCAAAATGAAGGGTGCGGATTCAACTTTTTCCTGTGTCTTTAGACAAAACTAAAGATCCAGAGATGCATGCAACTTTGCTGCAAAAATACTGTAGTAAAACTGCCTGTCAGTGCATCTTCACACCATCTGCTCTTAAATGTGTTCACTGTAGGCTGGACAGAGAGCACTGCATGTTTTGCATTAGACTGCAGTCAACAGGTTTCTTCAACAAATGTAACACTGCTTGCTAATTTATTTTGAATTACAAAATGAAGAACATTTTTCCAACAGGCGGTCATATATTATCCAACATTATATATCATAGGTTTGTGTGTTTCTGGGTGGATTGAAGGTTCTCATTACTGAAACAGACCTCAAATACACATTACAGTGATGAGAGGCCCATAGCTGTGTAAAATGTTTTTTTGCAGATTGAGCTATCATGAGAGTCAGCGAACGACTCACTACTTCATGAATGCATGTCATGTCTCCATTTCCTTACTGTGGCCTACTGCCTGCTGAGGGGGTCATCGGCTGTCTGCCCTCCATTCAGGCCCTACACGACTACAGGGCAAGAAAGCAGCCAGACAGGCACGTTTTCCACAGACACTCTATCCCAAAAACGATCCTCCAGCAAGTGAACAGTACAGGTCAATCGTGAACACACACACACACACACACACACACACACACACACACACTAGAATAGTTTAGTATGACCGTGCCAAACGAAGCCTCAAACGGTTAACGGTTTGATTAACAGGGGCACCACAAAGCTTCACAAAACTATGCGCATCGCTCTGTATTTAAATAGATGCAAATACTGGAATCAATTTGACACATGGGTTAAACGAGATCCGTAAATGCTTGGATGTCACTTTTCCAGTGGCAAACTCAAAGATTATGGAAAAAGACAGATCTGCAACAACGGCTCATTTCTTGCACAACTGTAATTCATTTTTTCAGAAGTCAGCATTGCAATTGTCATTACGATAGGATTTCTCAATTATTTAAAAAACAACAATATACAGTCTAATTAATTTGGTTAACTAACTTCATAGGCATTCCTTCATAGGCATTCCAGCCACCTGGAACAACCACAAGAACAATAACGCCTCTAATTCGAATATGCCAATTAAAATTCAATTACCATATATTTCTCTAATGTGTTATCCATGAACTAGCCTAACTCTTGTTTTGTCAAAATTTCCACTGGGTTTAATATTAAATAATTAAAGCAGAGTGCGCAACAGTCACATCAATCAAGCTACAGGTGTACGACAATGGATAATTGAAGTCTAGTCGTTCTGGAACGCCATGCTTTCAGAATTCAGCATTTACTGTAGGTAAAGTGAGTCCAAAGTTCAGTCAACATTGATTATTGCTAAAAACTTACCGTCAAATAAAATGACGAGCTTGCTTTTGTATGAACCAAGCTTTCGATTATGTGCATAAACAAAATATATTCCCCATAGACCTAAGGATATTCCAAATCACACGCCATATTGTTTTCGTTCATTTCGTAAAACAATCATACTTTTATTACAGTTTGTTGGTGGTTTAATTGCATAACCCTCTTCAACCGAAGACTAAAACAACTTTTTTAGCAACAGCAACACGTTGGTCAGTTCACCTGTCCCCAGTGTTATCCAGGTATTCCCTCCGCCTTTTCCTGGTATTTTCACTCCACCCATTTCATGTTTACACCTGTGTGATAGTAGCCTAGCCACTGCCTATACATAATAAAATTGTTACTTTACGATACATTAATGTGTTGGAAACGTAGCGTTATTATCGAAAGCATTTAGGCACGAACAATCACAAACGATTAGCACCCCTTTCTCCCTTTCTCTAACAAAAACATTCTTCATAAATTGAAAGCACATTAGTATTCATATATGCATTAATTTCAAGCGTATCCCTTCTTTATTGGACAGGAGAGTGGGGAAAGAGACGTTTTTCTTGAAAGAACAGTGGGCGGGATTGGAACCCTTCAGTAATACAAGTTGCATTTTAGCCCACTAGACCACCTTAGGATACTGATTTTAACAGCATATCTACAGAGGACAAAGGGCCCTGAATGTGGACATCGTCAATTCAGGAGATGAAGCTGAAAATCTGGTGAAATAATATCAAATAGTGACACATGACTATTCAATTCCATCCATAACAGTCTCAGAGTACTTCTATGAAAGTTTACCTTTTCCTTGTTTTGTTTTCAATGATGCCAAAACCTGCCCGCAGCTGTGAGTCAGAGTACAGCGACAACTACATCTCTCTCATTCTCTCTTTGCTCTCTCTCCCTCTCTCACTTATGTCTCTTCACCAGACCTGCCTGGTCCAGTCAAACTAGTCTGACTAGATGTTTGCATCTCACATCGCTGTTGATTTGAATCTTATGACATCAATGTAGGGCCCCCTCCTCGCACCTTGCAATTCCTGTCACTCCCTCCCAGTCACCTGCCTACACAACGCAAGAAAGGTAATAGAGCTCCAAACAAAAGCAGAAAATAAGAGGAGTTTACATTTACAGTGGTGTTAACTGGTTTTCTCTCCTGTCATTATCACATGTACTGTATGGTTCTGGGTGGATATTGGCTCATTTATCGTGACCTTTATTGGTAGGTTTGTTGTTAGGCTTTGTTGGAGTGATGCATTACTCGTTAACATTAATTCACGGTGGACTGAAATGGCACTGAGAAAGATAAATACCGAAAGTTCATTTTGCATAGTCCAATGAGGGGATTTGATAATCTTGTTCTGGTTGCCACACTGGGAAGAGTTTGCAGTGGGGTTAAAAGTGATTAGTTAGGTTTTACAGGAATAACACAAATGCAGCCAACTGCTGACATACTACCTGAGTTCATAAAATCATCAACATCTGCCACTAAACATTATTTCAGTGAGGGAAAAGCACTGCTTCACTCCCCCCTCACTGCTTTGCCAGATCGGTGTTGTCTTGCACTGTTATGCCTTTGGTCACCTTGTCATTGCAAACAAGAATAAGTTTCAGTTGGCTTGCCTGGTAAAATAAAGGTGAAATAGAATTTTAAAAAATCACATCACAAACCATAAACCTGGTGCACTGCAAGGCAGCTGAATCAAACTCCCTAAGATATGCTAGGTTTCAATGTGACATCCTGTTTCCAGAGAGGATGAGAAGGAAACAACAATAAAAGCAAACTTGTCTTTATCTGTCAGATGGTCCAGATTGCAGTTTTCTTTCTAAGCATTTCTGACTGTAATTTCTTATTTTATAATGTCTGTAGCCCTTTCACACCTGTGCCCAATGTTTTAAAAATTGCCTATACACAGATCAGCTAGCAGAAAAGATAGCATAGAAACCTGTCTGTCTGTCTGTCTGTCTGTCTGTCTATCTGTCTGTCTGTCTGTCTGTCTGTCTGTCTGTCTGTCTGTCTCTCTCTCTCTCTCTCTCTCTCTCTCTCTCTCTCTCTCTCTCTCTCTCTCTCTCTCTATATATATATATATATATATATATATATATATATATATATATATATATATATAAATATAAATATAAATAAAAGTGAAATGCTTTCTTATGGGCCTATTGCCCCCCAAAATGTGAGTAAAATAAAGCAGAAAATGAAAGACACAAGGTATTAACTTATTAAATATACACCCGTCTCAATAACTGTAACATAAAACCAATAAATAAGGGTGTGAATCACTAAATTCTCAATGTTTAACAGTCACATGGCTTTGGTGTAAAAGCTGTGCATAGTTCTGATGGTAACTTGAGGCACTGGTACTGAACGCCACATCTTCCATGCCGTGGTATAGAGGACAGTGTATGTCTTGGTTTGCCGAGGTCATAACATATTTTTAGGGTGTCCTGTGACACTGCCTGATGTAGGGGTCTTGGATGACAGGGAGCTTGGCCCAGTGATTATACTGTGTGACTGCATTGACAATGTTAGTTTGCTGGTTTTGTGGACCCCTTCCAGATTCCTAAGAATTAGGTCCATGTTCCAGCTCAACTCATGCTTCAAAGATGAAAGGAGAAACTTTTCAGGGGTTAGTTATATCATATGTGTTGTTTGAGAGGATCTAGATGAAACAACTCCAAACAACTGGTGAAGGATCGCTCTACAGATCACCTTACAGCTTACTCTTATTATGAATAGATCATGTCACAATTTCCCCCATGGTACATGCTGGTATTGATCCTCTAAAATGGGACCATAGAGTCTTTGTTACATGGGAAATATTTCCATGGTGCTCAGATGGTTTTCACTTGATTGTATAACCACAAAGCGAGATTACAGGTCAGTGACAAGAGGGTTTGTCAATCGTCTAAAAGTAAAAATTACAAAGATTAGTCATTAATCATTAAAAGATTATTTTAGGTGCATGATGATTTCACAAGTTCTGAAATCATGTTCAATCAATGGAAGAGCAGCACAAGTATCTGTCAAGATACAACACCACCCTCTGCGGTCTGTTCTTTGAACAGCGCCCATTTTTTCTTTGAACAGCACACTTCATTTATTTAATACACAAAGTACAATACAAACAAGCGGAAACAACACAGTGCAATATAAAGATTTCAAAACAATCCAGTAGATAAAGGAGTAATTATTTGAACAGCGTTCTTTTCTTCGAAGCGTTCTTTTCTGTGACGCGCTTATTCATGTCGTCATCGATGTGCGACAAAATAATTTTGAATAAAAGTCCCCGGAAACATTGTAAACACACGTTTGCATTTTATCATGCCAACTTTGTATACACATTTGTCTTATATCTAAATGATGCCGAAACTCTCTGAGTTAAAGTTTACAGAAAAATCTAGTACTCTCCCCGGAGGATTTTGGTCCGCCATTGACGTTTGGATAAAGAGACCACATGTTGTCAACAAACGTATTTGTGGAGTCAAGGAGACAGAGGGCAGGAATGTGGGATTTGAGGAACTTGGAAACATTCTGCTAGCACATGGAAGTGATGTTTCAGAGTCAAATGATGTTTTTTCTTTTTTGAATGGTGGTGTTGAACTTAAAGTTGACAAGGAGAGACTCTGGTCTATTTGTATGAGAACGTTTATTCCTAAAGTAAACTGTTATGGCACAAGTGTACACAAAGACATTATACTCAAAGGTAAGAATGTATGACATTCAGTCTTAATGAGCTGCTTATCTCTGAGTTCTGGTCAACTTACAAATTACAGTGTAATTTATAAAATTACGCGTGTGTTCCTTTCTAATCATTACGTTTTTCAGACTATGACTCTCAAAGAGTAAGCTTCTTACCAGTCGAAGAGTCAGCAGAAGGGACGGCATCTCTACGGAAGGAAAACATATATCAAATACACCTTCTGGCTGGGATCAACGATGAATGGTGAGCGGCTCTGTCACGCTCAACGTCAGCAGTAACTTCTCCCATCCTTACGTTGATCCGGTAATGCGTGGGCATACTGAACAGCCTGTATTCTCATCTCCAGGACAGTGGAGATGCACATTCTGCGGGCCGATGACTGGTTCAGCGACGCGGTGGCCTATCCCAAGCTGGCCTGGCTGAGTGGTGAGTTGCTGCCCAAACTGGCACGCTGGGCTGTGGACTGTAAGACCAGCGAGTTCAAGAGCACCCTGTCCCTGCTGCCTATAGAGAAGTACAGTCAAATGTATCAGCAACTCAAGGACAAGTACAAGGAGATAGTCAAGGTAAAGGGATCCTGTAGACTTCTGTTGGTTTCAGGTCTCTTTCATTTGCTGCGGGGCATGATTCAGTTGAAATGGTTGTTTTAAAAGTATGTTTATTTTTACAGTTTTGCTAGTGCTTTGCGTGTGATTTAAATTACAGTCAGACCTGAAACTTGTCTTCTATATATAGGTCTGGCCTGAAGTGACGGACCCAGAGAAGTTTGTCTTTGAAGATGTTGCCATCGCTACCTATCTTTTGGTAAGATAGTAAAGTTAGTAAGGTACAATTGGATTAAATGCTAATATGTCTCGTCTAATGAAAGTTAACGCCATTGTCATTGCACAGGTGCTGTGGGGCGAGGAACGTGCCAAGAAGGATCTGATGGTCAAACAGTCCTTTGTGGATCTAGGTTGTGGAAATGGTCTCCTGGTTCACATACTAAGCAATGAAGGGGTATATATGATTCACACTACACGTTCTTTACCAGGACGCCGTGCCATAATGGAACCTGATATGGTACTGAATAGTAACACCTGTACTCTGCTGAAAACACAATGAAAAGTGACCACGAAAGCAGAGCTCCTTTGCTAATGTCCTCTGGACACTTAATCAATGACACGGGGCAGCTGGCCTCTCTGGTTGTGGCTTTAGGCTGGCTCACAAATACACCTGCATTAGCTTTGTAGAGAACTAGGACGAATCCAGCGCTACGGACGTTCGGTTTGCGTGCTGAATCATAGGCCATTTCAGGATCTGAGAGTGTAACAGTTAGAATCTCGTCTCTCGCGTCTGTTCGGCCACTGAGAATAGTGAATACATTTTATTTGAACGTACTTGTTGTCTGCTGTTGTCTACTACCCGTTGTCTGTGGATTTTGTCCTTATAAAAGTGGTAATCTGAGGTAAATATCCACAGGGGATTGCTAGGCTATTTACCCAACCTTGGGATGAACAGGTGGATGTCGGACAGTGGTACTTCAGCAAACCCCTGCGGTAGGTGGGACGTGAGCTCAGCAGTGGTTGTTGGACAGGGAATGTGTTCACCTCCAGCCTGCATGTGCTGGCGCAAACTTCCTGGTTGAGTGAGCAGTGTGTTAAGAATCAGATCCGCTTGGTGAGATGTGCATCAGAGGACACTTCTCGATCTTAGACTCTCCCACATGTGCATTCAGATTATGGCAGGGATTATTTCCTATGTCCTATAGATATTTAATTGGGAGTCCCAGTCACCCCCTATATTTGCAATACTGACACATGAGTACTGTAACACGCAGCCAAAACTCAAAGCAATTCAGTTGGGTCTTTATTTTATCCTTGAGTGAACAAACAAGTTCTGTGATCCTTTTCTAAAATTCAGAAATAATATTTTTGAGGCTACCTACTTCCTGATGCCCACAACAAATGCACATGCCTACCTAAATTGGTAAAATCAAGTCTGCATTCCAAAATATAGACCAGAAGGATAATGAGGAGCTTTGTTTTATTTTGGAAATCCTAAAAAAACAAAAAAAAAACAAGAGATTGGATGGCTGAGGTTGACCTTGATTCATGTGAAATGGGGTGCCATTTAAACTGGGCCAGTTTCATGGCCGTATTCCAGTCAACCTGTGAAGTGGTTCAGCGTCCGAATTAGAACCGCGCACAAAGGATGAGCGGAGAGGATGTTACCATACCTGATGTAGGTGATTAAAGACCGACCGTTACGTCTGCTTGTGTTTCAGCACCCTGGAAAGGGCATCGATGTGAGGAGAAGGAAGATCTGGGATATGTATGGCCCCGAAACAAACCTGGAGGTGAGGAAGCACTATATTAAACCCTGTAAGATAATGTTTAAAACAAATTCTTGTTTTCTCCTAATGAACCAACGCTATTGCACATTTGAGATATTTGTGAATAACTTCGCCAGATTCGTTCAGACCATGTGAGAATAGTTAATCAGTATTATATGGAAATCTTTTCAAATGAAACATCAGTGTCACACAGCCCAAGTCTAAACCCCCATAGACACACATAGTGGTTTATAACTAAGGTTCATATCAGTGCTAATTAGGGTTCATAAGTGCTAATTAGGGTTCATAAGTGCTAATTTGAGTTCATAATAGTGCTAATTAGAGTTCATAATAGTGCTAACTAAGGTTCATAATAGTGCTAATTAGAGTTCATAATAGTGCTAACTAAGGTTCATAATAGTGCTAACTAATGTTCATAATAGTGCTAATTAGAGTTCATAATAGTGCTAACTAAGCTTCATGATACCGTCACCCTGCTAGCACCTCCAGTGTTTCATCTGAAGACAAGCTGCTGAATGTTCCCTGCCACATATCCATTATTCACTTTGCTAAGCCCAGGACGGAAGTGGCCACGCAAACTAGTTTTTCCCCACCAAGATCCGCTGTACTTAGCTAAATGCCGGGGTTCTGTTACGATCCATAGGCCTTTTTTTTCTCTTTTTCTTTTGTCCTTGTCCTCGGTGATGGGATGCGATGAGTGAATAGGCCAGAGAACATGGAAGTGGCCTTGGACTCCTGGACGGGCTTTGCTTGTTTTGTCCTTTTTTAGAGAGATTGTCCTATTTAATACTTTTCCTTAGTTCTGCGGTTTAGTGTAAAATCACTCATTTACTTATTTATTTCTATTGTTGTGTTGTTTAAAAGTGTAACAGCAGTTATTACACTAGGCCTATGCACACCAGTGTTGCTTTTAAATGTATCTGTAAATTTGCAAACTCATCCGAGGTGTAAATTAGACCACCCTTCTCCAGACCCACCCAGACACCAAATGAGCTGTGATAACGATCACATTAAGCAGATGTTGTCCTCATTTGATATTAAAAGTTGCCAACAGAGTTGCGCTTTTGCGATAGATAGCGCCTGGAAGATGTCGCAATCCATTTTTGATTCAAAAATGAATAATTCAAAATCTAAATTACTGTTGGTGGCAATGTCTCAGATCTAACGAAACCTCTTGTGCTTGTGGGTGGGCTTGTGGGGGGGGGGGGGTGTT
>JACXGI010002284.1:0-15467 GCA_016801175.1 Esox masquinongy | reverse complement strand
GAATTTGCAATAATGTTATTTTTATGGGTGGGGGTGGGGGTAATGGAGGTATGGTGATCTGTGAAGTGCTGTGTTTGATGCAGTGGCCACTTGATGGCGTTGTTGGGCTTGGCACTTGAAGTAAGTCTCCAGCTCCTGCAGCACTTTGTGGTGCTTCGTAGTGCCATAAGCTTCATATTGTTCTCATCTCCTCACATTTTTAACTCCCAACTTTGAGTCTGATTTATCTGACCATTATTTATTTATTTATTTTTACCTGGGGTTCCTCTTTAAAAAAAAGTTCTTTAGACTCACCCAGAGAAAGTGTATGGATAAGAAAAAACGAACATATTTCTGTAATATTTACATGGATTTGATGTGTAATTTTTGTCAACTCCACTTTAGGTCATCCTTTTCCTGCCGGTACTTTGTTCTGCCCTGCTGCTTCTTTGACTTCTTTGGGAAGTATCAGCGGAGACAGTGTAGGAAATCCCAGTATAAGGAATACATTGACTTCATCTCTGAGGTCAGCACAGCCTGTGGGTTCAACACAGAGGAGGATTGCCTGAGAATCCCCTCCACAAAGAGGGTATTCTAAAACTAAGGCACTTGAACACAAAGTACATACACACATGCTAGGATAAGCCGTACTAACATGCTAGCATAAGCCAGACTCACATGCTAGCATAAGCCAGACTCACATGCTAGCATAAGCCAGACTCACATGCTCGCATACAAGCCATTACGGAAATCATCTTTAAATTGAACCCATTCCTCTACAGGTGTGTCTGGTGGGAAAGTCAAGGAGCTACCAGCTGTCGGATGAACTGCAGGCGGAGGAGAGGCGTGCCAAGTATATACAGAGTCGTCAGACCTGCTCCGGGGCTACAGTTCAAGGGTCAAATGCCAAGGGAGAACCCGAGTGCCACCGCTACCACTTAGAGACTGCCAGATCCCATGGGAATGACTGGGGAGCAGGATTCCAGCCCAGAGGACGGGTCGAGACTGTCCGGAACTGCGCCGGGCTCCCCCGGGATTTCATAGATGATATAGTCCTACGAGTTGCCAACACTTTGCTGGGGTTGACCAAGGACGAAGGCGCCTGGAACACGGGAGGTAAGTGAAAGGCACGTAATAACCAAACTGTCAGTCACGATGAAATCTCCCGCTTTGAAATACAATAACATCCCTCAGTCAGCTTCTACATGAGCTGCAGTTGAGGTCATGTTAGGTTTAGGAATAAGGAAAAAAAGGACCTGATCATAGATTCACTTCTCTAATGGAGTGCGCAGGGTTTATGTACTCTGCATTACATGGAAGCCAGTGGAGGTGGGCTTCACACCCCGAAGCACCCACACATATCTCTTCCTGCAACCTGTCTTCCTGTTACCCCTCCCTGTCACTCTCTCTTTCAGCACCTATAGAAAGGAACCCCGGTGGCACAGCACGACCCCACTCTGAACCCTTTTAGTATTTAATCCTCCGCCGGTTAAATCCTGTATCCCACCCCCGACCCCACACACACACACACACACACACACACACACACACACACTCACTGTCACACACCGCCCCCATCTTTACTTTACCAAGCCCCTCCGGATTATCCCTTCCCTTCATCACACACACACACACACACACACACACACACCTGCAGTACGATGGATGAGATAAGGAGATGAAGTCTACTCTGATTAAAACAGAAGAACCTCTGTCAGGGCTGGAATTAAAGAGGGGACAGAAGGGTAGTGTTGGGAGGGGCTTAAGAGGGAGAGAGGAAGAGAGGAAAAGGAGAGAAACCGTGAGCCTGTTACTCAGAATGGATGAATAATGCACTGTGATCTATCTTTTATGCATGACTCTGTATTTGTGTGGAGCTTTTTCTACCGGTTACTGTATGTCGTTGCTGAAAGGAGGGAGGGTGAGTGCGGGCCAAGCGGCTGGCTGTCGGGTTTTAACTGGGTCTATCTCAATAGATATGCCAATCAACAGACGAGCTTAACAGTTGCCTCATGCAATTTTGAAAGGAACACAAGAACCATGAATTGCAGTCATTTCCACAATGTGATGTTTCCATGCTATATTTCCATACTGTGCTATTTCGCTCTTCTATTTGATAAACCTGCCAACTGTGTGCTTGGATTTAAAGTTTTGGGCCTAAATTTTCACCGGTATTCTGATGTTATTTTATTGCAGGTTTTAGATGGAATTTCTGCTTTGTATCCACCACCTTAACATATATCTACTAAAACAAATTGATAAGTCCTCAAAACGTTCAGATGAACCGTTTCCTTTTATTCACTCAACACATTTTAACATGCAATCTGCCTTGTGTTAGCTTAGCATCTAATTAGGTGACATCAACGCAATCTTGCTCTGCGTTCCTATAAGCCCACATCAGTACACGATGAACCCCACTCTTCCTGGTTCATGAATGATGGGTCTGGGAGGTCCACACTGATTAAAGATATCCCATTAATCTCTATTAGCAGTGTATGCTATGGTCTCTAGGTTGTAGCTCAAAATGTTGAATTGATGTTGAACAATAAGGAATGTGCTGGTGCAGTTTATGGCCAATATACCATGGCTAATGGCTGTTCGTATGCATGAAACCGAGCAGAGTGCCTGGATACAGACGTTAGCCGTGGTACAATGGCCACAAACCACAATTGCCAAATGTGTCTTATTGCTATTATAACACACTAATAAGCAAAGTAAAAATAATTGCTTTTGTCACAGCTGTTGTGTACTGCCTCACATGCCACGGCTTTTAGCCAATCGGCAACACCCGTTTTGAAATAAGGCTCTACGCCCCCTGGTGTCTCTGCACTAGACTAGTGTCTGCTGTTCACACCTACCTTGGCATACCACCTCTAGCTACGGTGCCAGGCTGCAAACAAAAGACATGACTGTCTTGAATTGTTACATAATGTTGTACAGAACTGTAACAAAAATCTGTCTAGCCTCTGCTCAACATATTTGTTATACAAAATTGCCTGAACCATTTTTTAAAAGATTCTTTCTTATTGCACTGTAATTTGTGAGCACAAAGGCAATAATGACTTTGCCGCAGCAGGTCTGAATAGGAATGTGGGATATCCTGGCAACTGCCAGTGCAACTGAAATGATGTGAAACAACAGAAAAACAATAGCCAAGAACATGAGGGAATGCTGGCTCTCCTGTATACCCAAGAAGGATGAGATTGTCATGTATACAAACCAAAGGTCAACACAGATTTAATTATCTATGGAGAAGAGAAACCAAACCCAGAAATACCTTAATATCCATGAAACTTTACTTAAAGGTTGGCTAGCTGCTCTGCTGCAAACTCAACTAGGAATTCAGATGTCAGCTTACAGATATTGTGAAAACACCAAGAAATATTTTGGCCTTGGATGACTTGCCTCCCTAAAGCAGTCTGGGGGGGAATAGGTTCATTTTAATATGTCCCTCTTTTAACTGGTTGGTACCTGACATGACCAAACCAGTCTGAAAATGGTGATGGACTGTTGATTGGAAGTGACAGACCAGTGTCTGAGGAATAGCTTTTGGGTAACTGTGGTGGTGAAATGCGCTCTGTTATTGTGACAACATGTTGAAGTGTGTTTATTAGTCTTCACAGCTCTCTCTGACCCTTGAGACAAACGGTCTGGTGGAAGTTATTTTCTGAGGCTCTAATTTGGCACAACCCGTTCTTTGGTCTGCACCTAGATAGCACCATTTTCCCGTTGGGGTTCAGTGTTTTCGATTGGGGCATCAGCCAGGACCTTGTTCTGGCTTTGTAGAGCACTGCATTTTGGCTGGATGGATTGCAGTTTTATCCAAACCATTGTCCTTTGCAGGAGAGACTCTCAACAGATTTGACGTTTGTATCTAAAGGCATGCTTTGAAATATTTATATTGATAATGTTAATACCTTTATGATAACCAGACATCCTTAAAGGGTAGGTAGCGAGAGTATTTACTCACCAAAGTAACACTGCAGTGTGGTCAAACACACGGTAACTTGTATTCACAATTCAGTGTCCTATACCTTCAAATATAGTTATGTTTCGTGGTTTTGAAAAGATATTGACTGATTTTTGCTTATCTTTGATTAAAACGGATTTGCTATTGGAGATGTACATTTGCTAACTTATCAGCAGTACGTGTGGAAAACCATTGGCTAATTCATGCAGCGCTAATGTAAATGTTTTAGCCAGTGTGTCATCGTTCACAGCAAACCACAACGTCTCATCCTTCACTGCTAACCTTAGTGTGTCATCCTTCACTGCTAACCTTAGTGTGTCATCCTTCACTGCTAACCTCAACTACTTGTCCATACTCAATCACCTGCATTTAATTTTGGGGCAGCAGGGTAGTGGTCAAGAGTGTTGGGCCAGTAAACCAAAGTTCATTGTTTCTAACCCCAAACACACAAGGTGATGTGAACTCTGTCGTTTGGTCCCTGAGCGAGACAGTTAACCTTCATTTTTCTCAGGTCATTGCTTTTAATTACAATGTGTTCTTAGCATGCTTACCTGGCAAAATAATGGTAAAAACATCACCTTCCCTTCCTCCCTCATCATTGCTAATGGCTCTCTCTTTTTTTTTTCAGGCAGTCTGTCTGTGAGAGAAGTGGCTGAGCTGTTACAACAGGAGACTCTGCAGGTTCTGAAAAAAGAGTGTGGAGGTCTACAGACCTTGCTAAAGAACAACCACCAGGTATTTAGAGGTAAGTGCAGTACAAACTCAGCATCCAGACTACGGTTTGAATATGTTGGTAGCCTTCCGGGTTTCCAGGAATCCCAGTTCCTGGAATCAGGAAGGAACACACAGGGAATCCTCTCATGAAAATATATGGAAATTTTGAATTTTGGAAATGTTACCTGGATTTTCCATCCCTAATCCGGGCCTTCATCTTAGAGGCCTGAGCCCCAAATAACAGTAACCAGATGTAGTTGATACTATGTTGGCATCTGCACCAAACATCAGGTGAAAGTAGCACTGTAATTTGCATTTATCTTCTGTTGCTAGCATAATAATTAATGATGATGGCGATTGTGATTAATTTAGCAGACACTTATCCAAAGGAACTTACTATACACAATGTCTATATCATTTGTGAACTCTATATAACTGGCTCTGGGCCTGCCTACAGACATATGGAAGCAATCCAAGGCTTAATGGAATGCCACATTCCGATAAGAATGCTTTTAATAGTAGATGGAATCTTCATCTCCACAGCTTGAAGGAATGCCCATAACTGGTCTGGACCTGTTGTGAACACAGTGCAATTATAAAGGTTTGCATATAAAGCCCGTTCTCCCTCTGTGTGTGCCCCTTCCAGTGGAAGGTGGCATGGTGCATATCCGGGACTGGCGGGTCCCAGCCCAGAGGCCCAGGGGGCTGCAGGGTTTCCGGGTCGATGCCAAGCGGAGGTCCGTACTTACCGTTGCCCTGAAGACCCGGTCCTGCTGGTTCCACGACCACCACCCCCATGGATGCCCACTGCAGGCAGACAAATGTGCCTTCGCTCACGGAGCCCCCGACCTCCGACCTTCCGCCAGACCACTCAAGAAAATTAAGAACTCTAATTGAGCGCTCAGTTTGATGTAGATCTTTATTGCAATTTTTAATTTCTATTTGTATTGTTTTTTATTATTATTTGGATTTGATGCTGTGATGCAGTAAAAAAAAAAAAAAAGGGACGTGACCTTCATTAAGTCATTCATACTTGTGATTTGTAAAGTTACTTTGAGACCAAAATCTGGTTATACTTGGTACCTTTTTTATTTTATTAGTCGTGGAGCAGGCCTTGCTATTTGGTTTGCACATCTCAAATATAACACGTCACAGATACGCAGTACTGTCATGCTGCTGTTTTTACCACTGCCTTATCACTAATCTACAAACAGAGGTGCTTTTAGATCCAGAACAGGGATTGAGCTAGGAAAGGGTATGCTATAAAGTAGGACATGAGCATTAAAACCTTCAGATTCCTGTCGTGACCCTGAGTCAGCAGGCCGCACTGCGATGATCATGGGGCAGGGAAGGGCTGGTTCCAGGGGACTGTCAAGCAAACAAGACGCTTTAGTATCTCTACTTGACTTTCTGAAAGCAGTTCAACACAGACTAGTGAACGTCCTGAGTGACTAGCAAGCTTACTACTCTACTGCATTGGTCTCCTTCCACTCCCCACTTGCTTCATGCACCTTGGATAAATCAATTCATTAAGACCTCCTTGCCAGGCCTCCCCGAGACCGACCCGGCCGCCCTGGATCATGACGTGTCCAGGAAGTGACACACAACGCCCGACCCTCCCTCCTCCCATCCCAGTGACCCGTCGACCCCATCCCCCATCACCACCCCATTCCAAAGAGCAGTCATTATGACTTTTGTTTATGTCCACCCCGCATCGCGGTCTAGAGACCCTCCGACAGGCACCACGGAGATTAATTTCGCTCTCTTGACCGAGTCTATCCCCCAGCGGTGTGTACACAAACAAATCATACAAGCCAGGCTTAAAAGAATGCATTACCACGCCAACCACATCAATAGCATAGAGGCGGGGGGGGGAGGTGTGTGTGTGTGTGTGTGTGTGTGTGTGTGTGTGTGTGTGTGTGTGTTGTCTGGCTAGCCTGCTTTGAGGAAGTCCAGAGACCCAGTTGCAGTATCTCAGACGAAAGAGAGAACGGTAGAATAACAAAAGAGAGAAGAAAAGGTGCAGAGACCTGAATGTAGGTCAGGCAGAAGTGGCCATCTTCTCTGGAAGTAAGAGAGCAAAGCACTTTCACCTTCTCTCATGTGTTATTCATTGTGTTGCCACGGGTCTGGAAGCAATGTTTTCTGCTAAGTTTTGGACACGCAAAAATGTATCTTGTTCATAGGGGGATAAACTGTCAAACCGCATCAACATCCAGAACATTTCTACGACTGCTATTCGGTTGCTAGCAAGCAGCCAAGTTAAACTTTAGTTTCGGCTTATGAGGTTCTCTCAAAATGCTCTTGTCTGCAGTGTCTTTTAAAAAGGTTCCAAGTGGTTCATAAATAATGTGTTTTTTAAAGCGAACTGTTTCTCAAATGTAGCCGAAAGTTGAAAGCGTACCCAACTCCCTACATCGACTCACTGATAACCAACCCCTAACCCCCACACAGTTTACAGTACTGTGTTGGTGTTGTGCGTGTGTGTATCCACGTGTGAAGGAGGAAGTCTTAAGTCTCTCCAGCTGGAAAAAAACGGCGCTCACTTCTGACTTGGCTGGTCCGGTGGCTTGTGGAAGGCATGTGGTCAGTCTGAGGCCATTTGCACCCAGCGCTTCACTGAGCAGTAAAAATCACACTCAGACTGACTCGGAGATATACGGCTGTTGTTGTGGAGAACGTTTTTATAGCTGGGGATTTGGCTTGCGTGTGTGTCTGCATGGGGGCATGTGTGAAATGATTGTTGCTCACACAAACAGACCTTCAGAAAATGCCATCATATCAGCCAACTGTTGCTCAACTAACTTGGTCTTTTAATGTCTTGTTTTTTGTCTTATTAACAAATTACAAATCTTTGCAAAGTACAGATCGTTATAAAAAAACTTGGATGGACTGTCATTGTTCCAATTAGGAATGTAAATATTAGTTGTTAAATACATTTTTTCTTTATCAAAGTGTGGTCACGTTAAAAAACTTTGCGAACCCCTTGAATAGCCACACCTTATGCACCTGCAGTGAAATGTTTAATGTTTTTCTAACCCTTATTTTACCAAGTATGACCGAACATATCCTCATTTTCAACAACAACCTGAGGAATTAGGTTTAACTGGCATTGGATTTAAATGGCATTAGGTTTAACTGGCATTGTTCAAGGACAGGCTTACAGATTTTTCCCCTTTTCCAACAAAGGGGATTCAATCTAGCAACCTTTTGGTGCTGGTCACATGATAAGCTAGCATAGCCCCCTTGTGTGACATATGAGGCAAACAGCTTATAATGTAACTCCACACTGGAGATCCAGAGTCAGTTCCAAACAGACACGATAACAATTCAAAATTAAAATGAGTCAATAGTTAATTAGGTAGAGGAGTGTAATAAAGATGATTATTTATTTTCTGGTACACACTCTCAGAAGATGCAGGTTGGGAGAAGTTCAAACATGAATCAGAAACCTTTACAAAATGACTGTTCAGAATGTTTAAAACCATGGGAGACCAAGTAAAGGGTTTGCAGGGTCTGGTAGGCCTGGTTCCAAAACCTCAACAAAAGGAGGAAGAAAAGAAACATTTCAAAAAGTATTCTAGCATGGGCTTAGTTCCTCTCGCAAGGCAGATGTTTTTGCTTTATAGATACATTTTTACCCCCTAAAAATAAAACAGACAAGATCATCAGCATTGTGTGTAAAGGTGACTGAGTCTAAAGGTTTATGACCATAGAAAGGAAGTAACAGATCTAATTTCGCCAACATTTTGTAATCCTCTCTTTTAGACTTTAAGAGTGTAACACAAGATGTTCTGCAACAAGATAGCCTTTGCGGTTGGTTTTCCTGAGCCAATCAAGGACAATGAATCTAAATAGCCATTGTATTCCAAGTGTTTCAGCGTACAGCTCAGTCAATATGAGACCCTCTGGGGAAAAGTCTGAGTAACTCAATCCATCTTGGTGTGTGTTCATAACCACTGTATCTGGTTAGCCACTTGGACCCTGGAAACACATCTGATCAGAAACATCTATGGACAACATCCCACAGCTAAGAGCTGTCCTTATGCATGACACATTGCTGAGTCCCTGGACACGGTGTTGAGCCGCGGTACATTTGCAATGCACCAAAAACCCGCCTGAGATGCCTTATTGCTATTAAAAAACGGTTACCAATGTAGTTTGACCATAAAAAGTGATGTGATGTCATACCCGTTGTATACGGTCTCACATAGCACAGCTATCAGCCAATTAGCATTTAGAATTATACGTTGGACAAAACACTGGACACATAACAATGGAGCAAATAAAGGAGCAAAGACGTAAGACAGCCCGAAAATAAAATTGTTATTTTCGACATTAACCACTAAAATGTGGACGACAAGGTGTGAAACAAAGATCTACTGTACGTTGTAGCTATTTTTAAACAGGCACTCCTTCCACAACAGGGACAATTACAAGGATATATAATAATGGGGTCTTTTATGGCGCTCCATGATTTCAGACTCACTTTTTTTTTTCAGCCTGACTCGGAAAGAACTACCTGCCACTTTCCGTGGTTCTCCCCCCGCACCTATGTTCCTCCACACAGCGCTGACACAGTGAGATAAGAGCACGGGGAGAGTTGCCTGTGCCTATCCCGTCCCCACACAATGCCATTGTGTGAGCTGTCCACTACCCCCGTATGCTTTCCTCTCCCCGTATACCTGATGAGCTGCCCCTGGTGAGCGAGGGATTACCGCCTCCGGAGAGAGGGAGACAGATGCTGAGAGACAATCCTCCATTCAGGCCTGTCCTTTTTTTAAAACATTTGTGTCATCATGGAATTGTGTCCCCAGGCTTGATGTATTCTAATGTAGTATTAATGCAAAAGAACGCCTGAAACTAGACCACAACGAGGTCCCGTCCACAACGAGGTCCCGTCCAGCATGAGTACAAATAAAATGTGCAGGAGGATATAAGACTGAGTGTCAAATTGTTATTGTCAACATCCCCTCTCTCTTTACTTCTCCTGAACATCAGAATTTTGGCCTGGTAGGGACCGCGTGGTGGGTGGGCTCTGCGCTAGGTACAGAATGTGCTGTTAGTATATAAACTGTCACATGTGACTACTCTGTAAGCACATCATGTTGAAAAGACGTGCTTTGAATGATTTTGCCCAGTGGGATGTTAGTGATACAGTGGGCTAGACAACATATTTCTGTGTGCTCATGTTTGACATTTCACTTCTTACTTTCAGAGATTAGTTTGTGAGTAATTACACCAGAAGGTTAGCCTGGGTATCTGCCTGTTTCCACTATCATGCCAACTCCTTTTCGCTCACCAAGCATGTTACCATGCCCACTGAAATATAACTCTAGCGTATATTAAGTTTGATAAAAAAAAGTTTACATGCTTTCCAAGGAGAAACATTTTGTTTAAAAACCAACTCGCTCACACGGACTGAACTGAAATCAGGCTACCTAAGTTGAAAATCATCAGTCCAAAAAAAAAAAGTCCTATCACAGCAAATGTGTTGTTTTTTTTGGAAGCCTGTTTGATTCTGAGTTCAAGCTTATCCTAGTGGACACACACTTTCCGCTGTTGCAATCTCATATGATTAGTGTTTACATGGCCAAGCACTCTGACTGATTTTTGGAGAAAAGCTGTTGTTGTTTGGTCTAGGGTGGTCCAGTGCTCTATGATACTGCCACGGGCAGACACACAACCCTGCAGCATGAGTTTGAATATGGCCCAACTGCTCCTTCAACACTCGTTCACGCTAGTCTTCAACCGCTTTGCTGTCCAATAAAGCATAAACTGCCCAAATGTTAAACAATAAAAGAAAAGCAGTTGAGTGCTTCATGCTGACTTGGCGCATGCCAGTTAAGATAAGCAGAGTAAGGTGACTATTACATGACTATTATACATTCTACTATCATAATTTTAATTTTGAAGTACGAATCTGTATGTAAATATATACACTGTCATGCAAAACGTGTATGTTTACATTATGCTGGACAATGAGTACTAGTGTTGGCAAGTGAACAAACAGGTCTGGCGACCAGGCATTCAGAAATATTGTTCCTCTCACATGAGAACCATCAATGGTAAGGAACACTGCTTGGATTTTGAGGATCAGGATATAATTATGTCCAGGGAATACCTAGACACATGAATGTTACATTATGAGAAAACACTAGGGCTAGACTGAAAACCACAATGTGCCCTGAAGGGTAAACAGAAAGCTCTGTAGTTTCATCAAGTTCTTCAACCACATCATGATTTACATCTTTCTCCTCCCAGGCTAAATCAAACAAACAACAAATGCAGTGTAATATCAAACGTTTTGACCTTCAACTCTCCGAAGACTGCTGGGAGTTACTGACATGGAACAAGACCAAAACACAATCAAATTATAGTACCTTATAATTTGCTACTGTCCTGATACAATTTTGACCCCCCAAAAAATCCAAGCAAGAATAATAATGAATCACAACATTGACAGGGTTTGGAGAGGAAACTTCAACTACAATGACAGTCAGATAAAGCATACAAGAGCCGTGCAATACAGGATTTTATGACAGGCATCCCCTATTTCATGTGATTAACACCAATTTATAAGCACTCATTACTAATCATTAAGTAACATCCAAATATTAGCCTTACAATATACTATCGTTGACTGCCACTTTCACTTCGTGTTTTAAAGGAGAACCTGACTCAAAGGAAAACCCTTGAAAAGACATTCAGCACAAAAACCTTCCTTGAATATGGTGAACTGCTTATCGTCTATTCCAGGAAAATTGTCTCTCATCCTCACATATGAAATTGCTTTATGTTTAGATTATGGGTGGATGAGTCTTGAGGAAACAAAATTGGTCTTTTGTTGAAAAAGCCCTAGAGGACACTGGATAAGATGTAAAACTATTGCTAGGCAAATTTTCTTAGTACTGGAATCCCCCCTTCCTTCAGCAGGTAGACTGGTCACATATTCCCTTGGCTGGGCTTGCTAATGGAACAGCTGTAATGGAAATAAGTAACTACAGAAAGCAGAGAGGGATGACAAAGAGACTGTCTGTCTGCTTTCCTGCCGTCTTCTCGTCAAAATTGATATAAATGGACGGACTGGGGAAAGATGGGAACAGCACCCATTTTCACCTTCATAGACACTCCACAAACACTTTGAATCCCCGTAAACCTGAGAGCGCGCGCTGTCACGACACCGACCTGATGACCTCACTCTCGGTGCACACTGGTCCACGTTTCCCTCTTCTCTCATTGGGCCCCTGACAGTTTTTCCCCCGTCCAGGTCAGACGCCACTTAATATCAATGTCAAATCCCATTAGGAAAGGAGACAGTGTAGGCAACTGACACCGCACAACAACGTGAGCCAACCGCAGAGCCAACTGCAACAAATACCCCTCGAATCACACGGGACATCATGGTCATGGCATGCATCAATTGTCTCACGCTTAATTACACGGTGGCGCACCGCATGACGCCACACCCAGTTATCCCAGCTCACAACGCTTTCCCTCGATAAGCATGTCGCTGTAGGCAGCCTCGGCGCGGGACGGTGAATGGGGTTACCTCAGATGCCAGACCGTGGGCGTCGTTTCCATGGCATCCAAACGGCCGATGGTTTTAGTACGCCGAGGCGCAGGGAGCACTTCTCACCCCGTCTCCACCGTTGCAGTTCTGCTACGCGGAACTAGCCCCGGAGGGGTGTGAGACCCAGATTCCCCGCGGAACTGCCCCCACGCATCATCGTGATCGGTACAAGGGATTCCGTTGCCCCGGGGCACACGTAATCATCCCAAAGCTGTATTTGAACGCAAAATGTGTATTCGCTTTTTTTTTTTTTTCCCCGAGCCGGGCCTCACTAACCATGCCGGAACAAGACAGTGTTTTGGCTGGACCGACTTGGCTGCGTTTGCTTGGACGAGGACACGTCCGCCAGTCAATATTAAAAAGTTGAGCAGCAGGGATGGGGCAACGTTGACGCCCAAACCAAGAGCCACAGTTGGTTACCTCAACTAAATGCTGGCTTGGTGTATTGGCAAAACACCCTGCATTTACAGATAATTGGCTATTTGCTGAGCGACAACTTATCTATCTTTGATATGATCCAACAGCCTCTCCTCTCCTTTTTGGATCATTTGGCACTGTAATGTGTAACTCTACATTGCACATGGATGCGCCCGACTTCCGCAACCTCGTGTTCTTAGCCCGTCACCTGAGCAGTACAGGGGACGGGAGGCAGGGTCAAGCCTATTTTTTATGTTCAGTTTTTGGTTTGTTTTTCTGTCCAGTCATGATTGTCTGTTATTTTCTCCTCTGTTTGTATTTCCGTTTATTCGTAGAAAAGAATCAGTTGTATTTTTCATAAAATGATTTGGTCTGGTGCAAGTCCATAAAACATTTTTTTGCAAATAAAACCGACCCAATACTGTGAACCGTGCTGTTTCTTTAATTAGGGAGTGTCTGTAACATTGGTTATTAAGCTGAAGGGGGTTTGGGACAGATTTTATTGAGCTGAAGGCGGTTTGAAGAATCTGGTTTAAAACAAATTCTGTACAGCTGAAGATGGTCTGAAGGTCTTATTGGGTATATACATGGAGTAAATGACCTTGTTGTATGTCTAGTTGCTGCAAGTGTGCTGGTATTTATTATTAATAATCCATGTTGAGCATTTAAATATATTGTATTCCCTTTCCACGATTAGTTAATAAGAGATTGTACATTCTAAGTCATAGACTATTACCAGCAAGGAACGTTAGGTTAGCTAGACAGAATGGACCATTTCAGGTCACTGTGTTGAAGTACAGTATGATAAATTTTAGATGTACTCTTTACTCTTTTAACATAGCTGAGTAGAGGCCCAAATCTGTTTTTAACATAACGGCCTGAAATATTCAGGACATTTTGAGGAAGGATGGATTTTGCTGCTGTTTTAGGCTGATGTGAAAGGCAGTTGAAAATTCTGTAAAACGTCATGGAGGAAGTTTAGACGCAAGCTAACACCAAATACAAATTAAAATGTATAGGTTACTTACTCGCCGAAACGTAGGCCTACTGTGAATACTGTAGATCACGTGACGGGCACTCCGTCTTGTTTTGTTTCCACTTCTGCATACCAGACACAATCCGTAAATGATGTCCGGAAACAAAACCATTCCACTCGATGGCCTAGCCCTGTTCAATACAATCGCATTTTACCAGCATGATTTTTATAGTACATTCTGCTATTAAAGACTCCCCTCCTCTTCCCCAGGGGAATATTGCAGAGTAGGCGACGACGGCTGAAAATAGCGCCCGTCGAACATGAATCAATGCTGCACCTTGTGCTTAATTAAAGATTAACGAGAAATCGGTTGGCGGTGCGGCGGAGGATTCTAGAAGCCTTCTCTTACTTCCCTGATTAGACTTATGTAACACTGGTTAATACTGCATGGATCCGCTGAAAAAGTAATGACACCCGAGACAGTGGAGGAGTCATTGTTCTGATGACTGCAAGTGTGAAATTGGGATCCAATATATCGCCGAAAAGTTGTAAAATCGGAAGTTGCCCCATTGCCACTGCTAAATCACTTACTAAGTCGATTTTTATTAAATTGCTTTGATTGCATAACCAGGCCGTCCGTTAGACGGGTAGGCTATAGTTTTAGTTTCTCTTACAGCTCTTGAATTAAAGTAGTCAGATTTCCGGTAGGCTATCCTTGTGCCACTTTAGGATAGGCTACATTGTGTCTTGTTTTATAATGCTGAACATTTATATTTCATGCATTTAAATGTTTTTTCTCCCCTTCTCTACATACAATACTCCGTACTTTTAATGGGGATTTTTTATTGTGAAATGAAATTGCCCAGCAGCCTATATTAAACATTTCAAACGGAAATCATTGAATATGTCTACAGCGCCTTGAGTTATTTTTTGGTGGAAGCACCTTTGGCAGTAATTACAGCTGTCTGTTGGGACAGGTCTCTACCAACTTTGCACATGTCGGTTTGACAATATTTGACCGCTCTTTACAAAACTTTTAGAGCTTTTCAAGTTCCGTGGGGAATGTCGATGGAAAGAAGGCCTAATCTTCAAGTCATGTACAACATTTTTTTTTTAGATTGCTTGGGCTCTGTCTGGGCCATTCAAGGACATCTACCTTATAATTCCACAGTCACTCTACTGTGGTTTTGGCTCTGGGTCCGGTCATTTCCAAGCTAAAAGATGAACCTCTATCTGAGTATCACCCGTTCATATTTTTTGTTTTGCATAGGGCTGCAGGTTTTCAACAAGAACGGGCACTGCCATGCGTCGATGTTACGATGGAGTTGTTCGGGTGACGCGCTCAATGTTGGTTTGCCTCTAAGCCAAAAGGTCCTATCGACAGTAGGTCTGTTAAAAAAAATACTTTAAACCGGATGCTAAGTGGTTTTGCCAACCTACCTTACAGGCCCGATATGAGGAATTGTTGGTAGCCCGACACTAGCCTGCACCTAATAGAGGAACTAACATGGCGGCTGTGGCAGTGCCCGCTGGGACATATCCCGCTCCGGTGCTGTACTCCCTCCTCCTTGATGACGTTGTATATGTTGTGGAAAGGTGAACAGGGAGCAAGCACAGCAGACGCCCAAAATGCTTAATATAAGTATAGAGAGGGATGCTTTTTAGTACTCAGCCATTTTTACTGTTAACTCTGCAGTCTGATATAGATGGTGTGTGTGTGCATGTTCTTATGTACGTGCACGAATGCGTGCGTGCTGTGTAAGTACCAGCTTTCCCAAAAACTCCAAACAAGAATAGAAAACCGAGGAATATATAGGAATATATATATATATATATAT
>JACXGI010002283.1:41091-75939 GCA_016801175.1 Esox masquinongy | reverse complement strand
TCTGACGCAGTGTCTTGTTCAAGAGTGGCTTGACACAAAGAATGCGACACCTGAAACCCATGTCTTGCATACATCTGTGTCTGCGCTCTGTTCACAGAGCTCTGTGTCCTTTTGTGACCACAAAATTGCTAAAGACCACAAAAGGTCTTTAGCAATGACCTTTTGTGTCTTGCCCTCCTTGTGCAAGGTGTCAATGGTCGTCTTTTGGACAGCTGTCAAGTCAGCAGTCTTCCCCATGATTGTGTAGCCTACGGAACTAGACTGAGAGACCATTTAAAGGCCTTTGCAGGTGTTTTGAGTTAATTAGCTGATTAGAGTGTGGCACCAGGTGTCTTCAATATTGAACTTTTTCACAATATTCTAATTTTCTGAGATACTGAATTTGGGGTTTTCATTAGTTGTCAGTTATAATCATCAAAATTAAAAGGAATAAACACTTGAAATATATCAGTCTGTGTGGAATTAATGTATACATTATACAAGTTTCACTTTTTGAATGGAATTACTGAAATAAATAAACTTTTTTATGATATTCTAATTATATGACCACCACCTGTATATTACCAGTTCTCCAAGGGTTTGCAAACTTTTGAGCACAACTATGTATACATATATAAAATTGTTTAGAAAATTATAGGACTAATCACAAAAGTAATGTTATTTACAGTACATAAAGGTAAACTGAAAGCAAACCAAAATAAATATTTAGCTCTGGCAACTGAGGCGCTGGAAGAGTGGGAGTCGGCCAGCAGTGTCTGCAATTAAACCTTGCTTATTAGGCTTTACTCTATATAATGAATGTAACTGAAGTGATTTGATCAAATGTGACAGAGTCACACGTTGGTTGAGGTTTGATGCATTTGTATTGATGCGCTGGACTGAGGTTGAGTACACAGGTGATAGGTTGAGTACACTTTACTGCATTCTATATTAGAGAGTAGTCTTGATAGCCCTCTTGGCATGAACCATGGTTTTGACTTAACTATACATCATCATTCTTTTTTCAATGTAGTTGATGAAATAATCCAAGAAAGGAGTGTAAGGATGATAGGTCCTCCTGAAGTTACATTTTCCTGAAAATACTTTGCCCTGCTGTCTGCCAAGCTGTTTTGTGAGCTTGCAGAATTCCTTAGCCTCAGAGCATGAGGGGAGGTCCGAACCCACCTGGCGGAAATGGGACAGTGAAAGTGATAGGATGTGGAGGAGGAGGAGAGTAAAGTAGAACGGGCAGAATCAGAAGACAGAAGGGAAAAGAATCTAGCACAAATTGGAGAGGCAATGGGATAGAATACAAGTTACAAGTGGGATAATAGTTGTGTGGGTACAAGTGGCAATTCTAAATGGCATTCTAGATGTGCAATCGAGGCAAAATGAAGGAGTAGGTAGCATGTGCAACCAGGATGCAGAGATGAGGTCCCAGAGGTAGACAAGCGTATGTAACAACTGTAAAAATGCAAGTTGATGGTAATTCTAAATGTGCAAAGAGGCAAATTGAATGTGCGAGGTGCATGTGCAACTGGAATGCAGGAATAGCAGCAGTGAGGTTCCCGAAGTAGATGTACCTGTACAACTGAACTTTTTATTATCAGACTTTGTAAGGCAGTGTCAGAGTAGTACAAAGGGAATGGTGCAACAAGGTCCTTGAGAGGCGGGGGGGTATGGTTAGTGATGGGTCACAGAGTTCAGCATGGTTATAGTAGATGGAAAGAAACTGTTCCTGGGCCTGCTGGTGCGGGAACGAACAGACCTGTACCGCCTGCCTGATGGTAGGAGGGCAAACAGTTTGTGGCATGGATGTGAAAGGTCCCTTACGATCCTGCGCAGACACCGCTTGCGCTGAAGGTCTGCAATGGCTGGAAGCTGGGCACCAGTGATGTGCTGGGTGGTTTTCACCACCCGTTGGCAGGGCCTTCCGTTCGGCTACGGAGCAACCACCAAACCACACTGTGGAACAGTTAATCACAATGCTCTCAATTGTGCAGCGGTCAAAGTTCACAAGGATCTTGGAGGTTAGCCAGGCTTTCTTCAGCCTCCTCAAAAGGCGCTGCTGTGCCTTTTTGACCAGGGTTGAGGTGTTGAGGGTCCAGGAGAGGCTCTCGGAGATGTGGACACCCAGGAATTTGAAGCTGGACACACGCTCCACCTCAGTGCCATCGATGAGAACTGGGGCATGACTGCAGCCTTTAGACTTCCTGTAATCCAAAATGAGCTCCTTGGTTTTCTTTGCGTTGATGTATCTCCGATGCAAATCTGGCAGCAAGTCTCGTTCATCTACTCAAATGGTAGTGTATGCTTGAAATAGTGATCAGAGACCCGGAGGGGGTGGCAGTGAGATTAATCAATGATGAGCATCTAGTGAAGATAAGGCCAATCACATTGCCACCCACGTGAGTGGGAGGACAAAGAAAGACATACTAAGAAATGAATTGAAGGCAAACTTTGGGAAGTTGAAGTCGCTCTGTAATATGAGCGTGAGCCATCATCAGGAAGTGAGCTCAAGGTGTCAATGTTATTGAAGTCTCCAAGGCCACCTGGCGGACGATAAATGACATTGTTAAGCCTGAATGAACAAGTGACGTTGACCACATTAAACCAAAAAGAGGACAAAGACACATGAGCAAGGGGGAAGAGAGAAAATGTCCACTTTGGGGAAATGAGTAGCCCTGTGCCCCCAGACACGCACTGACTTCGGGAAACATGGTTTCAGATGTACAGAGAAAGGCTGTAATTGACACTCTTTTCTGGGGAAATCCATGTCTCTGTGAAGGCCAAATAGTTGTGAAGGCCTAAAAGGCAGGAAATCCAGAGATAAAGTGTTTCTACGAAAACCCTTCTAATACATAATGTCCTAATCCAGAAATGAACCCAATAACATATCAGTCCATTTTATTAGGTACATGATGTATTTAACAGTTAGCAAACTAGCCTAGTCCTAATTCATTCACTGCTTCAATTAGTGGGCAGGTATTTCATAATTACATTCCAGCTGAGTGACTATTCTGGTTTATACATGAAGGCTTAGGGCTATCAATTAATTTGTGTCCAGGACTAAATAACTAAAACTATTCCGAAATACCCCAACACACCCAACAAATATTATTACCTCTTCTAGAAATGAGCCCAATAACAACTTTTTCTCCTTCTCCAGACAAGCAATTGGGAAAGATGAACGTTTTCTTAGGAAATGATACAGTACCTGTATAATGGCTGACCAATGATACTGTAAAATAACTGACACATTGCTTGCTGCTCAGTAATGAAATTCAGAGGCCTCGAACCTCTGGTTCAGAATGTTATCTTACCTCGTCATTACTTTTTCATAACTCCACTCCCCCGGAATACGAAAACTTGTAAAAAGTTCAGGCTGCTGACAAGCGAAAGGGCGTCCAAGTCTGCCAGAGACGCCCCGGCTGTATGAGTGGCTGCCCCTACCCATCAACCCCTGCCCCGATGCCCATCCACTCAGTGCCAGGGGTCACCCCACTCCCCATCCCGAGCTGCGGCGAGGGCCCCGCGAAATCTCATTATCCTGTTAACTCAACATTTATCTGACAAGAGAGAAGGGAAGCAGCGCCCCGGCCATCGTTAAAGATTAATAGAAAGGCTCGGAATGGGGGAAAAAAACAGAGTGAAGAAGCGTATAAAAAAAAGCATGGGCCTTAACCAGCGCTTCTCTTTAATGTGTGTGATAGGCCTGACAGGATTATTAATCAGGAACTAAAGGAAATTCAGACCTTTGCTCCCGGCAGCCTCACTTAGTCTTTAGTTACCACCATTACATAGCAACCGAGGGTCGGGAGGTCTGCCACTAATTGGTTCTACAGGGTTTTGAATAACAATGAGCCCGGGCCCAATTATAAAATCACTAAGAGACACCACAGAGAAGAGGGGGAGAGGTGATAGAGAGGAAGAGAGGGAGAGGGAGGGAGGGAGGGAGGGGGAACCTGCTGGACCAGTGGAGGGAGAAGGGTAGAGGGAGAATAGAGAGGGGGGTAGATAGAGAAAGATGTGAGGCCGTTTCATCACTTTTGCTTCCCCTCCTCGGCGCACAAAGCTATTAATACGATTTATAAATTAGTGGCGGCATAAATTTTAATAGAGGGCTGTGGAAAGCAGTCAAGGTCCCTGCTGATAGCTTCACCTCGTTTGAAATTCCATTTGCATAAAAGATTCACGTAACATAGGCAGATTTGAGGGGAAATCTTTTTTTTTATCATGTGTTCATTTATTAGTAATGGATTGCTTTCTATACTCCTGAATATGACAGGAGTGCTTTGGAATCTAAATCAGTGTCTGTGCATAGTAAGTGACTCCTTTGCTTTTCGTACACTAGCTCTCTTTGGGCACTGGTTTGTGTTGCCTGAAGCCTTTAGTGTACCCTTAGAGAGATCGTTGAGACCTCGCGGACAAAATGTTTTAGTTTTGTTGCAATTTAAAATGTTCTGCAACTCTTCGGTTTTCCTTGAGAAAATGTTGCAGTTTTACAGACATTTTTAAGCTAGTTTCCTGCAATTCTATATCTTTTGACTAGACTTTCGCTATGTTTACAAGGAATCTCGGGGACTAACAAAATGAAAACGGCCGCCCTCTTGAGGTTAAGGTCTCTAGGTTTGTAATTTGGCGATGATTTGGCCTGCTAAAACGTTTACATGATAGCCTATAGACCTGGAAACCCAGCTGTGTTAACTGATATGAGTTAACTGACTGTCATTTAAGGAGAACACTGCTGCTGCTTTCAAAATGTCAACATTCGACCTTCTGCTGGTCAGTTAGCCTACATTCAATCTGGTTTGGATAACAAAGTAGTTTCACTGAAACTCAAACAAACAATTCTCATAATAAAACATAACTTTCAGAAGCCACACAGGTTTAAACTTGGTATGGCCCATGAATGTTCTAATTAACTAAGAATTAACTGGTTCATCGTGACAATGTTTTGTATCTGTGTATCCATTTACCAGGCTGTTGTCACATCATGTATTTGGGAACACAATTCATCTATTAAAACTTTTCCTACCCACAATAATGTTGTTGTGAACGTCGATCTGAGCTGCGTGGTGAAAGCAGTTTTCTTAACTCAAACAGTGGTTAATTTGTGGGGAATTGTGGGTATCTGACCTGATTCAGGTGTGCCTACATGTGTGATGGTGTATTTATGTCTATATGTGTATTTTGATGGGTGTGTATTTATGCATGTGTGTATATTTATGAATATATGTGTGTATTTGCGTGTTGGCACACACCGAACAGTGAACAGTAGGGACTAACATTGACCCCCTGGAGGCTCTGTAACAGTTGAGAACAAAGGAACATTTCCCTCTGAATCAGCATAGCCTTGTCAGGAGTAAAACCATCCCTCCAGACAACAAAAACACACACACATACAAGCTAACAAACAATACTAACACACACATACAAGCTAACAAACAATACTAACACACACATACCCGCTAACGAACAATACTAAGACACACATACCCGCTAACAAACAATACTAACACACACACACCCGCTAACAAACAATACTAACACACACATACCCGCTAACAAACAATACTAACACACACCCGCTAACAAACAATACTAACACACACACACACACGCTAACAAACAATACTGACACCTCCCTAATTGCATCTTACAGAAACAGAAGTATCCTGTCAGTCATCATTTGGATTGCCTGACTGCTGTTGACGAAGACGCTTTTGAAGTTATGTAAACATGTGACATCTCTGGAATGTCTGAACTTAATGTGCTGTAGGCCGTATGATGTTGTGATGAAAGGGATGTGTGACACCTAGTTCGACACATCAACATATCTTGTTTCCCACCTTTTACAGCAAGATCAAACAATTTCTGTCCTGTTTCAAGTCAAGTTTCCCACAGAGGTGTACAGTTTGTAGAGCCATGAAACAGTGGCCATGTTCTTTACTACACCCGATGATCACTCTTTAATGCACCTGAGGATCACTCTTAAACAAAACCATCCTCTGGTGTGTTAAACACACGCAAAGATCGTTCTTTAATATACCACGACCTAACGTTTAAAACCCGCTCAGTCACCATGTGTTCATTTTCTGCTGGCAGCATTGATGGAGCTGCCCTGGTCCAGGATGCAAACATACACAGTCAGGTAGGATCAGTTACTGCAGTTTGTACGCATTGTGATAGTTAGTACGCTGAAGGTAGAGCACAGACCTTAATCCTGGGATTTATCTCTTCGAGTTGACCTTCAACGGAACCAGATAACCAGTGGCGCTGCTTCCTATTCTCAGACAGCGCACAGGGCCTTTATGGCCGCCATCAAGTCCCCAAACCAAATAAATGGAATATACATATATATTAACTACCATTTAATCTAAAATGCAAGTAATTTCTATACTTGTGACTTTACATTTATGATAATATAAAATATGTTCTGCCACACAATCCCCATTGTTATTCAAGCCAGTGTCTTGAAACAGAACATTTAGCTAATTGGTTAATTCACCTAACGGTTAATAAATCCCGATACATGTGTACTGTTGGGCTGTTTCCTGTTTGTAGATTGTTTCCCCGTCTAGTTTGTCTCTAATTGCCTAATTAATGGATGCCATTTTGATTGCCGTGTTTACTGTTTGCCTCTGTGTGCGCGACGTAATCCAGCTCTATTTATCTGTTTGAGGAGCTAGACGTCTTGTTTAATAATGCATGCCATGTCAGGCCAGACAGACAGCGGTGCGGTTGGAATTATAACTCCCTCTGACTCGCCCCAGGGGGAGGAGCCAGAGAAATGAACCCCACCACTTGCTGCTTCACCTTTAATGAAAGAGAGAGGATGTGTGGATGGCCGAACGCTCTAATGTGTCTCGTGAAAACCACGGGGGATGTGTGTGTGTGTGGTTTTGTGTGTGTGTGTGTCAGGTGTAAGTGCTGAACAGAAGATGACTGAAGGTAGAAACACTAAGAAAGAGGAAACAAAGGGATGGGGTTGTGTCTCAGCCCACCTTGAGAGCTTGTTAAGTATCGATCAGCAAGCCGTGTCTACTCTGGTTCTTATCTAACCAGCACTACACAAGGAGAGGACACGTACAGCCAGAGAGGGAGGGAGGGAGGGAGGGAGGGAGGGAGAGGTTAGTGAAGTCTCAGGAGACTACAGTCTGTTTGCACAGTGTTTACTGCTCAGCTCCAAGGTCTAGAAACCGCCTCATCAGCCTCTCTCTCTCATCTTCCTCCCCATGTCTCATCCCTCTCTCATCTTCCTCCCCATGTCTCATCCCTCTCTCATCTTCCTCCCTGTCTCTCATCCCTCTCTCATATTCCTCCCCGTCTCTCCTCCCTCAGTCTTTTTTTCTCCTTTTGAGGTGCCTTTGATGATTTCTTTATTCTACCACCTCTCTTGCCCACCACCCCCCTCAACCCGACCCCTCTTCTCCATCTCTGCCCCTCCCCTCTCCACCGCCCTCTCTCAGACCCACTCCACCCTGCACCCCCCCTCTCCATCTCAGCCCTCCCCTCTCCCCACCCCCTCTACATCTTAGCCCCGCCTCCAACATCCCCTCTCCATCTCAGCGTCCCCTCTACACTGCTCTCTGGGCTGTTTTCCCCATTCATTTATTGTGTGCATGAGGGCCCTTGTGTTGTAAGTCCCAGATGTCCTGTGTGTGCGTGTGCGTGTGCGTGTGTGTGTGCGTGCGTGCCTCAGGTGTTCCACTCTGTCCAAATCCTCCTCTTTGAGTCCATCTAGACCGGACTCATAACAGAGACCTCCGTAATGGTAAACACTTGGCAGATCTTCCAGCTGTTGAAGAAGCTGGTTTGGCTTCTTCAACAGGGTTTTAATGAACCACAGGTCCAAAGGTTAGGCTGCTTCATCAGGCTTTTAATAAACCGCAGGTCCTCTGATTACAGCAGAATCCATGAGGAAAACATGCTTACATTGAAGGAGCAATGAGCAGTAGAAGCAATGGCAGGGAGGTGCCCACGCCCGATTTGGGTAAAAAGCAATTAAGTGTAAGTACTTTCACATGGATGTGTGGACTAACCGCTAACAATATTAAAATTGCAGTTTTGACCAGCTAGTGTTAGTGTTTACAAAAACATCTACTCACCTGAGTTATTGTTAAGGTCATATTATTCAAGAGTTATTGGATCAATCATTCATTTATACGTAAACCCCCCCCCCAAAATACGTAGCAACTGCCGCTTTATCCTTCAAACCAGCTCAGTGATGAAAGCCAATGTCAATTCACCACGCTTGAACTCCAGACTGTGTGACAATAATGCAATTACGCAGCTGTTCATCTTTGACATGAACGTTGTAATCAGAGTCATTCCCGCACCTGCACACAGTAATTCAGACCGTGCCTGGTGGCGATCACCCACCCAACACGCAGAAACCCCGAGGTGTCACCTGGAGGCCTGTTTGGGTGTTGTTTGATGAAGGAGGTGGGGGGGGGGGGTCACCTCAGAAAAAGAGAGGGATAGAAGTAGGAGGAGGGAGAGGGTTGGAGAGGGAGAGATGGAGTAGAAACGAGCGTGTAAAAAAATAGAGTGGTATAGAGAGGGTGAGTGGAGGAGGTGAAGAAAGAGGGGGAAGAAAAAGAAAGAAGTAAAAAACAATCATGCTAATGGCTGAACAGCCTCTAACGTCTTTATTAGCACATTAAAGTAAAGCAGAAACAAACTAAACAAAAACAGACCGAACTGCTCCTGTCTTCAAGGGCATTTTGGTCGTCTTACTTTTTTATAGCGATGCCGAACACGAGCTATGCTAATCAGTCCTCCTATTTGCATAATTAGAAAAAAGTAACTTTATTATTATTAAGAAGCAAAAATGCCTGACTGGGGGTTATTTTACCTCACCCAGCAGGGATCCTACGGTGAACAAGAGAAAAATAACTCCCTCGCTATTATTTTTGTATATTCTCCGCCGCATGCACACACAGAACTTCTCCTATTCCTCCAAAATTAATTAGCTGGAATATGTCTTAATGATATTGATTTTTTTTTTTAACTGTAATTGTCTGAAAGTGCTTTTCTAAGGAAAGTATGTGTTTTGGAAGAGGAGCCGTTTGCCTGGGAAAACACAGAGGGAGTTTCTTAGCTGATTAGCACTTTTTTTTGTGCTCAGCACATCATTAAACCCAGGCTTACCATGTGCTCATGCACAACCAGGCTTCCCAGCTACACACTGACACTCTGGGGAGGGCCCACTGCACTGCCGGTCCATTACTCGCTGTGTTTAATTCAAAGAGCCGATAACAAGCACCGGGAAATGTCGCATGGATCAGCGTGAAAAGGAAAGTTAAAAAGGGCGAACCTATAGCAACTAGCAATGTTGTCCGATTAATGAACGGCATACGTAATCACATCCATAGAGGCAGTAATAATTATGAGTGATAATGGGTTACAGGCAGAGATGAACAATGCGTGCCGTGCCAACAAAGCTATAGTAAAATGTGTATTATTTAAAATGACGTGTGACGATTTTTTAGTCTGACCCCGATTTTTCCATGCAATAAATGATGTAATAACCAAACCCAAAGAGCCTCCAACAACATCGTGACCTTATTCAACGTTCACCCACAATGTAACCTTTCCATCCGCCCATATTTCCTGTTTCTTGCTAGAGACACAAGCTTTGTGCGGTTATATACACACACACACACACACACACACACATATGCTCAGGCTGTGATGCAAGGCCAATGGCGACCAAGCCCAAGCAGAGCGCAGCTGCTTGAAGTGCCGGGGCGGAAATGAGCGCGGGATTGCCCGGGACCCGCTCTGAGCGTTTCTGTCAATTACTTCAAATGGCACCGGCCTTTTCAATATTGCATCTCTCCCCCAAGTGGGTTTAGCGTAGGGCCACCGAGGCTTGTGTTGGTCTGATACAGGCTTTTGCGTTGTGAGCCCTGGCCGCGGAGCAGACCTGGCTCGCCTTCAGGAATGTGAGCGCATCAGCAGATGCAGATGTGAGACCCGGGTCAACTCGTCAGTGCCAAGATGGCTGCCAGGCAGTCCTGGGTTCACACTGAGAGAGTGGACGTTTAATCGTTTCAAATGAAGTCTTGGTGATCACGTTTGGGGCAGTTACACATGAACCGACTTTCATTGGGGTCTAGTTGATGTTCTTTTTGATGCTGTGTGGCTATTAGATGAAATGTACTAAGATTCATGGGAAAGTTCCATCCAATAGTCGACTCAATGGCTGATAGCTGGCTTCCCAAGAGCTATCAGTGTGGGCTTGATGAATGCTCAGAGTGTTCAAAGTATTATGTTACATCCCAAAATTACCAGCTCTGATCATTTCATAAAAAGAGATGCTGCATTGTTGATTGGTGAATATTTGCACTTCCTAGGATTTCCCGTGGATATAAAGAGCTTTGCACTTTCACGTTATAGGAAAAATGCCAGAAAGTAACGGTTCTATCTGTTAATAATTTGAAATTTAAATGAGAAAATGGTAAAATGCAAACTGTGAGGTGGAATTGAGCTCCAGAAATGGATGCAGGCACCCAAGCCATTGCTGGCAGTGCTGCCCTCGACCATAGACAGCTTCACATGGAAGTGCAATATACTGAATGAGAAACGCATCGCTAAATTACAGAGAGTGTATCTTTAAAAATGTGTAAATGTCGTATATTCTACTCCCCTTCTATAAATCACAGACCCTTGGTGGGTTTTTGTCTCATAAATTACAGTAGGCTACAAGTGGCCTTGACGAACATAAATGGAACTAGATTACTTAGGACCAGGCTATTGTCACAAACAAGATTCATTTCTTATTTTTTAAAAACTCAAACATTTTGAGGAACGTTTCATATGTCTCAACCCTTTTCCTTATGTCTCTACCCAAATGCTATTCTAAATAATATCAGAGCTTGCCTGACACAACTGAACCTATAGGGTAGAAATATTTCAAACCCCTCCCACCTGGAATTCCAATCAGGCTAAAGCAAATACTTCAAATATTTGAACAATATAAAATAGTGTTTGTACCCAGGTTTGCCGCCAAGGCTTTTGGGCCTACCTTGAGGAAAGGGGGATTAAGATATTCACTCACCTCCATAGCTAACCCCCCCCCGCCGCCATAGATCAATATTGCAAAACCCATCCTCTTCCATCTGCCTCTTTCCTTTTGTCTGTAAACATGCTCCGTTCACAAACATATTCATCTTCCCGCTCACCTTTTCCTCCTCTCCTACCACCCTTCGCTCAGGGCAGAAACATGGAGTTTTGCCCCGATCACTCATAATCTTTCTGCTGCTCTGTCTCAATCTGGGAACCTTTTTATGAATTAATCAGAATGATCATGGTTGGTCCGGAGAGGCAGGCAGTGAGCCAGCAAGCCGAGGAGACAGCGAGAAGGATGGGGGAAACAAGAGGCTGGATACAGACGGAGGGTGTATGGCATCTAATTTTAATGAGTACCGGGGGGAATTTTGTCAGTGGTGTTTCTTTCCTGGATACACTCCTACCGCCAAGGCTCTAAATCACTGTCACGCAAATGAGGTATTTCCCATCATGCCTTTGGTCTGGCCCTGGTAACTGTGTCATGACGGTGGCACCACCGCTGCACCGGCGCACCTGCTCCACTGTCCTAATTGAACAGATGATCCGCCAATTTGTCATGTTTATCTTTAGTGTCTTCCGGGCGCCCGCACACCGCTCCCTTCCCAGCCCCTCCTCAATGGAGAACGCAGTGCAGATGTAAGCAGTGTTTTTTTTTTTTATGACAGATCATGTAGTCATTACTGAATTATTCATCGTTGCATTAATGTCTTCAGATAGCATCTCTGCCTTCTACGCTCTCCATTGCTCTCTCTCTCTTTCTCTCTCTCTTTCTCTCTCCCTTTCTCTCTATCTTGCCGGCTCTGGCCCACTTGGGAAAACTTTATTATGCTTTGCTCTGACAGCAAAGTATACAGATAAAAGATAATTGCCTGGCTTGACTCTCCCATTGATATGAAAATAGGATTTAAATTATTCACAGAGGTTTAAAGGTTAGTTGAAGGTTATTACTGGCGGATGGAAGTAGAAAGGAGTTTAACGACGCCTTGTGTGTCATCGAGCCATGGCCGCCGATAGGTGTGCCACGTCTCTGAAAGGCTAATTTGCTGTGTAGGCAGCAGAGTCGTCTCGCGAACAAACCCCGAAAAGCCTCTCAGGGGATTTGAACACGAGGGAAGTCAATTATTTAGAAGCAAATTAAGGCTGGCTTCTCCACACAAAAACATTGTTAGTCGTAAATAAGGTAGAGCTCTATCCCCCACGTCCTAATCCTTTTGCCATTTGTCATGTCTGGCTTTGCATAGCATTTCCCGCCCTTCGTAAGCCACCACAAGCAGGTCAGGTAATGAACTATGTCCTTCCGTAAGAGGAAAAAGGAGGAGATGTAAAAGCCCCTGAAGCGAGCGGTTAAGGCAGGTTCGGTCTATTGAGACGTGAGCTTGTTTCATATAGCCGACATGATAGGCTCAGTTGGGGGTTTGGGAGAATTACCTGCTTTATTGTTGTCTGTCGTCCCCTGAAGAGAGATTCACAGATCACAGCAGGGGGTTATGGGAGTTGGAGGAAGAGGGGGGGGCCACATCCAACAACACTATCACACTAACGGCCAATGCCTGTCAGAGAGATGGGTGATAGCTTGAGGTTACAACAGCATACAGCACTCTGGGCACTGATAGGGTGACGTGAGGTGGTCAGTTCACGCAGCTCTTCTTCCTTCGCCTCCCTACGTAACGATCCATTTATGTATCTCTGCACTCAACACCTATCCCTGTCACCCCCCCTGCAGGCTTTTCTTGGAATAGCTTTCTGATGAGATTGAAATGTATCAATTAGTGAACCGATTTCTGTGGGTTATTAATTATTATTATATCAGAGTGTGCATTTTATCTTTCTGCAGTCATGGAGATGTGTGTTGAACACGCAGGTGTATACATCACACAAGACAGGCAAACCTGGTTCATTCCCTACACACTGTCTTCTGGTACCTCGTGTGAGGAATTCTTAATTCTTAACTCTCTGGCATTAAAAATAAAATAAAATCCTCACTACTCACTCAAGCTTTCATTGCATGTCCTCCCGTTCCTCTCAACAAAAAAGTTCAATCATTTATCTGACGCTCTGTGAAGTGAATTTGTTTTTATTTAATATTCAGACGATTGGGGTGCAGTCCCCCGCTCCCCACCTCCTTCGACGCCTCCTCCTCCTGAGAAGGGAGCTATTGATCACCTGGAGCCAATCACTCCGCAGCACATCCTTAGGGAGCCCGCCGAGCACCATTTTCCCTCTTCATTTTTAATTACTGATACAACCCATGGGCACTAATCTATGAATCCTTCTCTGATATTCCTTAGATGTGCTGCCTCTTTGATTTCTCTGACCCGACAAGGAGTACTGGGGATCGGGGTGCGCTGCTGGAATGCTAATGCACCATTCCCCAGGAAGGGAGATGTGTTCTGTCTGTCGGCTGCAGAGGAGAGATCAAGCAGGAGTTTTTTTTCTTCTCCCTCCATCACACCTGTTAGCATCCTCCATGTCAAATCACTTTTAATTGCTTGCTCTCGCTGAATATCATTTAAGAGCCACGACACCCGGATTTGGCAGAGAAAAAGGGTTGCCAATAAATCTCATTGAGTGACACAAACAGGCAGCTTGAAGATGTGGTTGTCTTACGAAAAACAAAACAAAAAATCACCCAGTAGTTAATTGCCTTCACCTGGTGTTGTTACCACCACCTGGAGAATCACTGGCCTAGAGATCACCAGATGGTAATGCCAAAATATCAGCCGATAACTGATTATACACTATTCTTCTCACCCATGGCTGCTTCGTCATCTCCTTTACATACTATCATTAACAGTAATTAAACCACTCTTTAATTGCACACTGTCAATTACACACAAGTAATGCTGCCACCCAAGTAGAATAGAGGCAGACATTTTGGTGACGTGCTGAGTAGGCTACCCGGTGTGGCTTGTAGATTATGTACTCCTGAATTAATCAATCTTTGGCGTGTGCCTTCCAAAGGAGTACAAGGCTGCTGAAGCATGTCTTTGATGAGGCCAGATTTGAGTATCAGTCACAACCTTCCGCTGCCTAACACACTTCAAACAGACTCAGCGCTAAGCTAATTAACATGCGCTAGCATGGGCTGATCTGCCAGTGACATGGAACAGACTGGGCTTAATTGCAGCCACGCATGCTAATGCCAGGGCCAATGCTAATTCTCTAGCTTTCTGTAAGCCTGAGCCCAGAGGTAAACAAAGCGATGACACGGCTAACATTTCATTAGCAGCACAATTACCTTTTATGCTAGCATAGTCTGCATCAATGCTTCAACGATGATCTAAATATTTTGATATGGCCACAACAAGGTTGTTAATGCAATACTATAGCACTAGTGGTTTCTTTTTTTAATGGTAAACATACATATATTTATACATTTAAAGAAACTGTAAGCTTCGCCTTACTTTTTTCTAGTTGGTCTGAAAGTAATTGGGTCCCAGAAATGTCTTCTGGTATGTGCAGCATCTCTCTCTGCACATACCTCTGCAGGTATGCACATTGGGACCAAGGGCTATTTTGCTGATGAGCCCTGATCTACAGAAATAGGTGAATGTTAATAACAAACACAGTGCCATGCTCAAGGAAACAACAACAGATTTCACCTTGTTGGCTCTGGGACGACGTTTCTGGTACTGTAACCAGTCATCTGTCTGCTGCCGTTTTGTAGGAAAGCCTGTCCAGATATTTTTAATCAGACACACACACATATATATAAATGGCATCAAGTACCCATTTATAAATAAATGAAGTTCTATCTGTTAAGCAAAAAAATATGCATATGTTTGAATGTCTTAACTGGCCTGGTCAACACTTCTCACACCATCACATTGTGTCCAAACTATTTAGGTTTTTTTTTTTGCTGTCACTCAAACGGGGTTATGTTGATTCACATTAGCTGGAACTCTTAATCCTAGATGGCTGGCCCATGTACAAAACTACACAGCGCAGTAAACATCCGCTGTCTAACTAGGGTCTTTGTGGCTAATTGAGGTACAGTAGATTAGGGACGTATCAACAACGCTGCCCGATGTGGAAAGTAAAATAAATACGTCGGCCGAGTTCATGTTTTTCTACTATTATTCATTACAATTTACCCCGTTCATTCCCCCGAATTTCGTGATACTTATCATCACAATGTTTGCCCAAAAAGGAATTATTCATCGGAATCTACCTGCCTGGAGGAAACTGCAATCGAGACGCAGACTCCAAAAGGAGTCGCTAGAGTATTAAAAGGCAATCCAAACCCACAGAGAGTGCTCAGCCAATCAGGACCACCCTCTGACAGACCCCCAGTGCACTGTGGCAATGCCATGACCGGGATTAGAACCCTGGTCGTGATGAAAGCTCAGCACTCTGAAGCAATGTCTTCAACGCTGCGCCATTTGGGAGCCCCAGGAGCATGTTTCAATAGCTAAAGCCATTTGACTGGCAGTTTATTAGATAGAAGTAAGGCGACCATTGATATTTTAACATCAATCTGATAGTGTTTGTCTCGTCATGCAGCTGTTCACTAAGTCTTTGTAGGGAAAGAAAGACAACTTCGGTGTTTGAGATGACTGTAGTGTCAGTTCTAGACAGGTAATGCTACCTCAGGGAATTGTAAACACATGGTGATTTCTAATTGGAAAATGTAGCCTAGAAAATGTCTATGATGTCTATATATGTGATATCCTCAAAGCATTTTGGCAGTGGGTAGTATTTAGAGATGGTTAGAACGGATCAAACTAAATCCAAGCTCTTTTGGGTTCCAGAGGGAGAATGTGTCAACGTCTGTGCAGTCTCAGCTTTATGATACACAAATCAATGGAACACACGTATTTGATGCAAAAACTCAGATGTTCGCAAGATTGACGGTTTTCTTTTCTCCTGTTGTTGGTGTGTTCTGTTTACTTGCATCTGTCCCCATACAGTTGAAAAGGTTTTCCACGATAATGTAATCAATCCCAAGAAAAACATTGTGTTATTCCTTAGTCGTATAACGTGTTAATATAAAGTAAATATTTTGTGACAATTTTGTCTTAAGTTTACTTCTTAGGAACCAAGACGTTCTTTATAGGTATTTATAAATAAGGAAGCCTGCATGTACATCCAATGACTATGTCAATACTTAGTAATGCCGCTAAGTATTGACATAGTCAACGTATCAACATGGGGAGACCTACGACTTTAAAAGTAACCAAGTATAATTTTATGGTTATATATTTTCATTAAAACGTTAAGTAAAAGTAATAGTCAGCTTATTGTCATATAAATATCCAGTAAAAGAGGCTCACTTCTGTTGTTATTATGGGAGAGCTCAGTGCAATTAAATGGCTTCCATATAATCACAATAATTGTGAGGTGCCACTTCACGAGAGGGCTCTCATGAATCTCACAAAGACAGAAGATATGTTGCTGATCTTACCCCATTACGTGGATCAGTCTTCACACATACATGGTCAGTATAGGGTAAGAGGACGGCAGGATTGAGGACAGATGTGCTGTTATCTTCATGGGATTGAGCGCACTGGTACCACTTTGGTACCACACTGGTCACAACAGTGGAACTACATGGTGACTAGTTAATTTGACGGCTCTGAAACAACTTAGCTTCATAACTAAAGTTAAAGTACATAAAATCTAAATTATTGAATGTCAATTCAATCTAAATTACTGCTTATGTTGATTCAATAATTTTTTTAGGTATTACAACACTTTTACCTGGTAACAAGCTGGTTATTTGTTGTACTTAAACGAAAATGTATTGACCGTTAAAGTCAATTTTGTTACTTTTTATGGCCGTAGGAGTTACCTTTTAGAAGCATGCCTGAGGGCTTTCAGTAGTGTAACAGGGTTACTAAATGTTTCATTACACTGGAGAATACTGTACAGCACAGCGTAGTATCGCTTAACTCTGTAGTGCCTGAAACCCAGAAATCCATTGTCTCTATCCCCTAGCCCAAAGCCCATCCCCAACCTTAACCTCAATGCCCCAACCATTTTGCTTGAACTTAACCTAGCCCTAATGCCTAAACCTAACCTAATCCTAAGTTACTCCAATTCTAATACTATGACCAAACTGCATTAACTGCATTTCGTTGTACTGTACTTGTACTGTTCAGTGACAACAAAGTTGAATCTAATCTAATCTAAAAAGTAAGTTCTACCCTGAGCGTAAACTCCGAGCTGGGAATCAATTATTCCCCAGTGGGAACTTTCTGAAAAAACCAAGTGTGCGCCAATTTCTCAGGTTTTACTATGTTTGTGGGTATCCAAAATGTACACATATACGTTGATCATATTTACACACACACACACACACAAACACACACACACTCCTCCTGGCCGTGTGGAGATCTTCCTTGGACAGGCAGGCTGTCTTGGCGGTGAGGGCAGCAGCAGCCTCAGATGTGAGGGCCTGCAGGAATGTTTCCTGCCTTTGAAGAGCCTGCTGTCTGCACTCAACAAATATCAGATAGCCAGAATGAAGGGAATGTGACTTCACACATTGCCATCCGGCCCTGTTTTATTAAGGGATCCTGGCTGGGCCTTTTCATCCCGCTCCCTCTGTTGTTTCTGAGGTAGGAGGTTGACGAGGAGACAGCAGAATACTGATGATCTGGACTGGACTGAGAGAAAGTTAACCCCGCTATTCAATCAAGTCCAATTGCCGGCATTCCGGGGTTGGAGATGGTCACATCCCATACATTCCGTGAATGCACAGGATTTTAATGACTGCAATCATAGTATTATGCTTTTTGCATAAAAAAGTGTGATTCAAACATTTCTTGTGGCACAGGTGAATATCACTGGCCTATATGAACCCCGGATGGATGATGCTACATGTTGGGGAAAAGAAGCTTTAGAAACACCATGCTGCCAAAACAGTAATTTTGTTGGGGCTTTGAGTTATGTGAGCGAGCCCAGGAAATAGGATATCCCCTCATTGAACACCGAAAATCAGGGGGATGTGAAAGACATTTAATATGTAAGTATTGAAATTATTAGTTTGGAACATTTCCTTTTTGGTAGATTTTAAAAGACAGACTGCCGTCTCACAGCTTGTGATACTGTGTAACCATAGCAACGCATTCAAGCAAGTGTCCGTGGAGTAGCCGTAGCAACCCGCTAGTTAACAGCTAACTTGCGAGACGATAACTCATCGTTGATGTTATTAAGCATGGATGAAGTCATGATACATGTGTACAATTACATTCACAATTTCCTAAAATGTTTTTTCATAGAGCGTTTATGTTGCTCTGTGAAATCTACTGACAGAGAATCGCATATATTTTCAAAGTGTCATGAACAGACAGCTCCGCCAACTGCCTAGAGTCCATCCGATCCCTCGTCCCTTGACATCGTCTGTCCTCTACCCAGGGTAGGAGAACCATCACCGGATAGTCTGCAGCGTTCATCTCCCACATCCTCCCTCCCACCAACACACCATTACTTAGCCCTGACTCAGCGTCTCACAGGCCCAGACGCTAGTATTGAGCGCTTTTTATCGTGGCCGCACTTTTCCCTGGTTTGAAACAATATAGCCTGACTGGTGCTATTGATTTAAGTGGATTGTGCTCTGCTAAGCACCCCTCCGAGCCCCCCTCCTATATTGAGCAATCATTCGCCCAGCAGATGACCCCCCCCCCACACACAGCTTTGGATTGGCTCTAATGGGGGTCAGTGTTAGCTCAAAACGTTAATTGATTGGGCGGCAGAACAGTCCAAGGTGGTGTTGGGGGGTGGACAATTACCGCCAGTGTGTCTTTGCCGAAGTGCTTCGCTGGAATAACAAGAGACGATTCCGAAGGACAAGACTGGCCTTCCGATGTCCCTGTACCTCTGACAATCAAGAATGAGACAAGCGGAGGCAGGTTACGGACACACAAGCCAGATTTCCCCAGACGAAAGGGGGAAAAATGCAAGCGATCACACGTGAGACGCCTCGAGACACAAAACAAAACTATATAAAAAGATATAGATGTGCCTGATTTCATCCCTCTGCCGGTCCTGGTTTTCTATATGGCACGTCTACACCCTGAATGCGATTTGACTGTCCAGAGCCGGGACTCTGGGGGCCACCTGAAGTACGTCCCTTTAAATCACCCGGGGGCCAGAGAGAGAGAGCAACGCCAATGATTTGAAACATGGCTGCTTTTTAGATCAGCGGGGCCCACTGCTATGCCCCCCCCCCCCCCCCCCCCCCCCCCCCCCCCCCCCCCCCCACCCCCCCGTAGCCGAGACCGCAATAAATCAGCACGCTCTCAAGGAGCTAGTACACGTGGGGAACATAAACCACGCTATAGTCACGCATATTTAAATATACAAGGGGCCTGTGTTGCTGTTGATTAGACCACGCATCATAGCCCGCCGCACCCAAGAAGGCGGAAGCAATGGCTGTCATTTGGGAGCGTTTAATAGCGACACCATCTGGCATGTGACTTGCCGGCATAATCCAATTGGCTGTGCCACACGGACGGAGTGTGTTTATACAAGCTGGTGTGTGTGTGTGAGTGTTACCAGCAATTATTTACACAGTATGTGTATCTAGGAATCATTGGAATTGTTTGCGTGCTTGCACGCGCCCGTGTGTATGAGTTTGGTATGACCATTTTAGCCTTGTGCTTGGCAGCACAGCTCTTTAAGGAAATCACCCTGGAAAGACGCGCCATTCATTCAGCGCTTCAGCGTGACGCTGAGCATCCCTTCCTCGTCACACGGATGATTAACACTGCCTTGGCACATTTACGCGGAGGGACAGTAGACCCCGCTGTAGGCTGAGGAGCAAGAGGTGGGAAGAGAAGGAGAACGATGTGGAGGAGGTAGAGCAGTAGGGAGGCCCCGGCCATAGCCAAGTCATGGCTGGTTGAAAGGTATCCATGTGAAAATCCTCTGCCTCAATATGTCCGACGGGACGTGCACACAACAGTACACGGGAGAGAAAGAGAGAGAGGCCCGGGCTTAGTGTAGATAGATCACAATCTGCCTCCTGGCTACAATTATATTGCTCTCTTTCTCCTCTCTCCTCCCTCTCTCTCTCCCTACCCCGTCTTGCCTTGTGAGGAGGGAATAGAGTGTTAGTGTCGAGCCTCATCGTGTATGCAGCGCGTAATGGCTTCTCCGCGTCTGCACTGCATAGATTAGCGCCGAGGGGAGCTAGCGCTGCGTTGGCACCACTTTATGAGGGGAGCCATGATGGATGCTGGCCGCTGTGTCATTAGTCGTGTTCTGCAGTGAATTCAGCATTAGTGCAGCCGGAAAATCCCTTTAGCATGGCTCAATATCCTGTTAGCATTGCATAGCAATGGGTCATGTGTTCCTCCAAGGCTACGGTGCTAGCCAGGGCTAATTTGGCAAATGGAAACAGTATCTTTTTGCTATTCATCATCGCTAGCTAGCTATGTGTTTTTTTTATACTTTCAGGCGGCTTATTGTTTCTGTGCATGTTCTGTACAGATGCAGCACGCACGCACACACACACACACAATCTGTCTTTGGAACATACCTCCACGCTTCTGTATGTGACTGTTTCCCTAAGGCAGTGCTAGCCTAGAACAAGTTTCATTATCTTCTTAACAGAAGGGCTGGGTGGGCGGAAGCTATAACAACAGCTCATAAATTGCCATGAAGTCAGTGCAATGGCTACCAGCTCCACTCCTATCACAGCCACACATACACCCAGTACCATCCTAGCTGTCCTTAAATCAGATTTACCATCGAAGTTGGAACAGTGCTCTGCAATTAACAACAGAGATCATTTACATAGTGGCAGAGCTAATTTAAATAATGTTTTCTTTATTATCGGAGGAAGAAATTAACCCAGGAATATATTTACATAGCAGCCGTGAATGGTAACAGCTTGCTAATTGCCTGTTAGATGATTAATAAGCTTACAGCAGACGCTAATGAATCGTGCACTCACTGTTTCAAAGGTGCTCGCGCGGCGTGCTTCTGTTTTGGCGGCTTAATTATGGCAATAATTATGGACTTGCTGCATCTGCTTTCAAGCGAATTCCATCAGACATTCAAACAGATAACAGAGAGAATGGAGGACTAATCATATTGGAGTGGGGAGGAAATAAAGGAAGATGTCTTCAGTTTTTTTTGTCAAGAAAGCAAGGATGTTTACTAGAAGTGATTGTTTAGTTACTGCATATTGATGCTGAATAATGTACATTTATTATTGTGCCGTTTCATTTATAGAGTACATCTTCACTGATATTATTTACCAATTTACCGAACCCCACTCTCCTTCTAGCTTTTCAATCAGAATCAATCGGAAAGCTTTAAATCGCAATGTTCTCTGACATTACTACTCACAGTAAAAATGTAGATGTCTGCCCTATAATCAGCTTTTAGATTAAATCGAGGTATAAATTATTCCTCAATTGACCAGACAAAGTGGTAGGATCAGGCTGTTTGCTTCACACAGAAATTACTAAATGGAACTTTAATCAGGAGTTGGAACCAAAATAGTTTTCCAATCATGTAGTTCGGACCAGAACCACAATTTTTTTCTGTTTTGTTCCTATCTTCTAACCAGCAAAATTAAGTTCTAAATCGGTTCAAAACCCCAAAATAACAGTTTTTATTTTTTTGTGTGAAATCCCCATACATTTTTACATTTAGCTCATCGAAGCTCTTTCAAGACAACAACATGTTATTTTACATTCATGTCCATTGCACTCTTTTGCAAAATATAAGGCATCCCTGTCTTGCATTGAATTGTTAAATGCATTGTTTGATCAGAGTAAAATGTTTCGGAAAAGACAGAAGTGAGTAAAAATCTGTAGTTTCACAACCATTTCAATTACAAATGAATAAGTTACATTTTCTGGTCCATGTAATTTTCGGCTGTGACTTCCTGTTTTCTGAAAGTGTCTTCTCACAAAAATAATATACTATTAAACTCACCTTGGCAAAGCAGCACCAGAATGAACAATGTCTTACCTTTTTTGTTAATACATTCATTCTGAAAATGTCATAACTATAGTATCCTTAACTAGCCTTGAAAAAGTAAATCCCTTATTCTCCTATGAAAAAAATGATTTCTCCCTTTCTTCTGAATAACACTAAATGCCAGGTGCCTACACACACTGGCAATGGTTTAGGCTGGCAGGCCTAACTCTGAAAAGAGAAGTTTAAGTGACAGAGACTTTGCATATGCACACTGATACATTTTTGTGGGACTTGGACTTCCTAGTGTAAAATAACTTTCCTAGTATTAAAGAACATCATTAACCACTTCCCATGCCTTTGAACTAACGGTTCAGTTCCGAAAAGCTAGTGATCAGTTTCTATTAACCGTTGTGTTTCTGTTCCTTGAATTTATTCATTATTTTCTAGGTCTCGGTTCTGTTCCGTGAATCGGTTCCAAATCCTGCCTTAACAACATCGACATGGCCCAGTGAGATCTCTCCTCGTGTATCCGGGCTAAGCACTATTTGACCCCACGTAGCGGAGCAGAACCCATATCAGTTTCAGCATGAAAATACCGCCATTATGTTGTTGACGAGAACAAATGAGTCATTTATGGTAATGGCCGTCATTCCCCCTCACTCATCATCTCTCCGCCGTCGTCTCCCTGTCTCCCGTACGTTGTGTCGGACACGCCAGTAGTGACAACACCGCCTCACAGCCCAAAACGACAACGCTTAGTCCGCTGATGGCAATTGACGCCATTTGAGTAGGAACGGATGCAGTAACATTGTGCCTGAGTGAGAAACGATCATATGAAGTGATAGATAGAGGCCCTTGCTTTAGCCAAACAGGAAATGGGCTGCCTTTATATAAGACAGCAGTCCTGGATTACACTCATCGATACAAGTGCACAACGCCAAGCTAAAGCATAGATGTGCTATCGTGTGCGAAAGGCCAAAGCCTCTGTATACAGAAGAATCTTACTTTCTGTTTTAATGGAGGGAGAAAAAGGACGAGGTCAAAGCCTCCGAGCAACCCGACTGCAAGTCGTGTCTATTCCTCAGGATGGTATTATCATCGTCATCCTAACAGACAGATAAGCTTTGGTTTACGGAATAAAAGGGGACTCGCTCTTTGCGAAGCGGAAAAGAATAAATCCCTGTCAATCCGATGTTTTGCATGACTTATTATTCCAAAATATCTCCAGTGCCGTTTGATCACACATACGTTGCACGCACGCACACACTCGCACGCACACACACACACACACACACACACACACACACACACACTCCTATCTTATTTTAACGTGAAGCATGGTTTGTTCCTGTGTAACACATTTAAGAGAAATATATTCCTAATCCCTCTCTTTTAAGGCGTTTCACAGTACAGTTAAGCAAATGGCTGTGATTAAATTGTAGCAGGCTCTCAGAGCGCCTGGTGATTAGCACCACATTGTCTTCTTAAAACCCAGCACTGCTGTTCATTTAATTGTCCTTATGATTTATAGGGCTATGCTCTATTTATTTTGCTGGTTAACTAAAACAAAAGGCTGCAGTTCAACTCTTAGTAGAGGCTCATGCAACATTGAGCAGGATGGAACCCTGCACAGCAGCTCTCTAGGGCCACCCCCCACAGAGAACAGAGCAGTGTACACCGAGCCAAGGGCAGGTCTGTATGCTTTCCAGAGTGTGTGTGTGTGTGCGTGTGTGTGTGTGTGTGAGAAGCCTTCTTGTCTGTGTGTGTAAAGCCTTTTTGACTGATTCTGTGTGTGTGTGTGTGTGTGTGCGTGCGTGCGTGCGTGTGTGCGTGTGTGTTTACCAGGCGCCATGTTCCATCAATGTTTGTGCCAATGCTCTGAGATGGTATTAGGTCTATGAGTAATTCCCAGTGTTATTGCTTTATTTCACATGTTGCTTGTTTCTCACTCCATGCAGATATTCTACAGCACTGTCAAACTGGGCCCAATGTAATTCAAATTTGAAATAAAGGTTCAAAATCAAATAAAATGTTATTTGTCACAAGTTCCATAAACAATACGGGTAAACTACTGGTGGGTTAAAAAGAAAGATATCGTAGTACCCAAGGAATATATACACAATGAAAAACGAATGACAGTAGCTTGGATATATACTACATATACCAGTACACAGTCAATGTGCAGAGGTACGAGGTCCTGTAGATGAGGTCCTGAACAGTAGCAACAATCAGATGAATTTAAAAGTGTGTGTGGCGTCACTTTGTGTGTGTGTACATTTTATGTACGAATGTGTGTGCATGCTTGTGCGCGCTTGTGTGTCTTGGATTTATAGCTCAAAGAAGACCTGAAGTCCCCATGAGGACAAAGTCATTTTTCAGCTTAGGGGTTAGGTTTAGGTGTTAGGCTTAGGGTCAAACTTTCAGTTAGGGCTAGTCTTAGAATTTAGAACCCTGTGTGTGTGTGTGTGTGTGTGTGTGTGTGTGTGTGTGTGTGTGTGCGCTCAAAGTCAGTCCTAAAGGGTTTTGTGCCAAACATGGTACGGCCATTGATGGTCTGGGCCCTGGTCATGCAGTAAGGCTCGCTCATTCTGCCGTTTCCTAGACTCCACCATCAGCCGCTAGGTGTTTCTGACATTGAGGGCAGCTCGTCTTCCTGGTACCACATAGCCAGGTACCTGGCCTCTGGTCCATTCATCAGATAGTCACCAGTAGACAGACCTACCACCATCGCATTGTCAGCAAACTCAGCGACGATGTCGGAGTGCGTGTGTCTGTGTGCGTGTGGCCAAACAACATTGTAGCAGATGTGTAATAGCATATTCCCCCCCTGGGGGGCGGCCTGACAGGAAGGAGGCGTTGATTTCCACAGTCCTGAGCTCATTGACGAGCTTACCAGGCACTACTCTATTGAACGCAATAGATACCATGTCTTCTGTGGATCTGGCGGGGCTGTATGCAATTTGAACATCCTCCCAGAGGTCCCGGGAGGATGGTGCGCCTGATGGCCACAGATGTGAGTGATTCTGGGCAACAGTCATTCAGGCGGGCAGGTACTTGGGGTTCTTGGGCACAGGGACCGGTGTTCTATGTGAAGCCTGGTGGTATTACAGACCGGGACGGGGGGGGGGGTGGAAGACGAAAGCGAAAAAACACCTGCCGGCGATGTTCTGATTTAGAAGTCCGTAGGAGCAGACGACAGGAGTGTTCATTTGGGGACGACCTAAAATGTTCACAATTTCATGTCTAAAAATCTATTCCTCAATCATATTGAATTAATTAGTGTGTTATAACTGGGAGGTAAATGACCGTTCAGAGCATTTAAGGGGATACACAGTGCCTGCACGCCCACCAGACTGCTAAGCAGAAGCTGATTGCTGAGCCCTGTTTGAACCAACGGAAAAAGCTAACTCTGCTCTCTGTGATAGCAGGAGTTGTGGGAGAAGGCAGGTTATGAATATTTGATGCTAATCCCCCTTTGTATCACTGAGGGCCGCATGGACTGGCACCACATTGATCTTCTGTTATAATCCCAGATTAAAGAAGAGCTCCCAGAACAAGCAGTGGATTAAAGGTCTGTCAGACTCCACTCACTAAAGGTCATTTTGTCAGACACAGGGAAGAGACGGAAGGACCCCCCCCCCTCCCGCCAATCCCACCAGCAGAGGATCGTACAGAAACACATTGTCACGCACACACACACACACACTTACGGTATCCAAATTAGCTGGATAATGTGGCTGCTACAGAGTAACAGTCTCCTGTTCCCTGTAGCCCCTACTGCTGCTAGCAGGGAATCTGCAGATCCTTGTCTCAACTCATTAATTTCCAAAAGTTGGCCAGAGTGTGCAAAATGTTGTTAATAAAATATTAACGTCAACAAATCTTCAAGGGGCTATACGAAATTATAATAGAGAGACCAATTAGGAAAAATGCCTGGAGTGAAGTTTTTACATCTTATTTCATTCAGAGGAGATGTAACTTCACATTTCTCTGCATGTTAACTCCACATTGTGGCAGAAATCACAGATTGTGACACAACACATATTTTATATAAGAAGTACTCCCTATCTTAAATGTAAATTCATTCCTTATTAAATCTAATCTCACCAGTAGCAAAGCACATCCGCTGGTGTAGGAAAGCTCCTGATACTCCTGCCTGCGTGAGCACATATGTATTTGTCTGTGTGTGCTTTTTGAATTCTGCATTATTCATGTATTTATTCAACCAATAGCTTATTCACTATGCCATGTGTCTGGCTCCCTCCTTCAAGCAAAAGCGTGCATTAAAAATGACATTGTCTAAAAACAAGTGTGTCAAGTGTTTCATCTGAGCACGCGGCACCCAGGCCTATCGAAATGTAACCTGGGAAGCTTGCGATTCTATTTTTAAACCACCTTTAAAAGGTTGTGGGCCTGAATCGTGGCGATGCATGATACGGCTTTGTTCATCATAAAATAGCTTTATGTCTTTGATACATTTGTGGGTTTTTGGAAGAGGAAGGAACATTTTTGGGTAAAGAGATCAGAGGGCTTTGTAAAGTGAAGGTTCAAAATAAGGTACATTTACCCAGTTTCTTGTTTTGAAGTAATCCCATCAGAAGTAAACATGCATCAACTGAAGGATACACGTGGTATAGTATTTATTTTTTGCACCCATGTGGCTTTGATAAAATAATTGATGCACTCTGTCTGTTGTATATGATGAAGCTGTATGGTTCATTAATAACATCACACAGTAAAACATTTATACTGATCAAAGGATGCAATTGTGTTTCCTTACTACTAATGATCTGATCTTTCCCTTGAAGAGTGACTCATGGGATTTAGCCTGGGTTGATTTCCACAAGTCAGGACCATAGAAATAGCAGTGCTAGAACTGAAATTCCCAAAATACTCTGTGATGGGCGGATTGGCGGCCATTTTGACCTGTGCCCATGAGTAGTGATGGCCAAACGAGACTGCATTACCGTTCTTCTATCAGCAGGATATTATGCTAGCAGCGCTAACTGATTTAAATGTTGACTTTTATCTTTTTCAAAATAAAAGCCAACATTGAAATATATGAAGGCAATAGAGTTAGCAATCTAGTCTGTACATTTTATGTTTAATGTTCATTCCAATATTGTTCTGGTCTGTTCTTTTTTTACAAACTAGATTAACTATACTGCCTTATAGATTTCAATGATGGCTTTTATTGTGGTAAAGAAAATCTGTGTGCTGCCAGCATAATATCCTGCTGCTAAAATAACGCCAATGAAGCCTCGTTTGTCCATCACTACCCATTAGTGTTTCAGTCAAAATATCAATTCCTTGGAGATCGTGTCCCTTCTGGAAATGCTTAGGCCACTCATTGTTGTGTCTGAGTTGGTCAAGTAAACACCAGGAAGGAAGCTCCACTGAAGGGGAAGGCCCAAAATAGGCAGATACTGTAGTTAGACAGCTAAATCCCTTTTCCAGAGACATTCCAGAAAAAGCTTCAGACAGTGTTCATCTGCTATTTAAAGAAGTGACCCGTGCACGGAAAAGGCATCCCTGGGTTAGCACACCAAGCACATTTGTTGTTCACCCTCTACTGTGAGCCAGGATTTTTGACGTCACTGTAATTCTCATTATTTCTCATTAGCGCTGCGGCAAGTATCGCCTCTTTAATCAAAACCTGCATCTATTTAGATGTGCAGTGTGCATAAGTCATTTTCTTGGCACACTACTCTCCTGGAAGCCAAGCAATGGCCCATAAAAGTAGATCATATAAAAGCAAACCCCTGTCAGAGATGACTTTCGCAGGCTAGCACTTTGTCAGACACAAAACAGGTCCTTGAGCGAGTACCTCTTGTGTTAACATGACACCAAGTAGGAATTTGCTAAATTGCATAAACATTATTGCGACCCATAAAATTCAATGACTCCACTTGTTGTTCATGCCCAACGTGCTTTGTATGTGTGTGTATGCATAATGTAATATAACGTGTCAATTTTCTACCTAATCAAAAACATCTGGCTGTGGAGTAAGTGGCGCTAAACGGCTAAATCTGCAAAACAAACAGAAACTGGCTGACAGCAGTGTTCAAACCTTGCAGTATGAAAGGCTCTGAACTTGAAAGCTTTAACAACGGTTGGCGCTTGGCCTATTCTCAGACTTCCATTGGTAAGGCTGAATGATTGGTACATTTCAATCTTAATTGCTTTGAGGCTGAGCCAAGCTTAGGGTTCATTTTCCTCTGGCTTTGTGGCCTAATTATAGATATCTGGCTGCTCATTTATCTAGCCTCCTCTCTCAGCCATTGTACACTACCTCAGAAGATAAATGTGGTGGTAAGATAGGAAACCTCAGTGGTGTGGAACTGATGGGGGGAGTGTGTGCACAGAAGCTGGGCTCAGGGAAAACTCAAGCCCCTGGTGTGAGCTGTCAGTAGGCCAGCAGAAGAAAGACTGGATATACACACTAAAGGTCATGTAACGGATGTTGCGGACATTCTACTTTACGGTCTGCAGGGAATGGCGTGTTGTATATTAGCTATCTGCCTGATGTATCTGTGCTCATACAAGAAGCCCCAAGTAAGGCTGTCACGTGGAGTTTTAAATAAATGGTAGTAGGAATGGCTACGGATAGAATGCATTCATTGCTGGGTCGCAGTGATGCAATGTGAGAATGTAATGCATGGTAACCAGGATGGATTGGCTGTGAGACTTATTTTATTTTCTATTTCTCTGGCACAATTTATGATCATGGCCCTGTCTTGTTCGCAACAATTTCCAGGTGGTGCACTATGACTGAATTTCTGGTGTCCTCCAAAGCACACACCGCCAGGCCTTGTCATCACACCGCTCACGTAACCAGGAGGTGTGCCGGAGCGTGTATGTGCTCGGAGGAGAACGTTTCTCCGGCTAACCACCAGAACTGAGCTTGGCACCTGACTCAAGGAATATCAGGGAGAGCAATATTACAACCGAGAAAGTTGATGTGAAAGTACAAATCGGTGTGAAACAATTGTCAGAGACGTGACTTCAAGGTCCCACCATAACAACCGGAAACCTGACCTCCCCCAAAACCCCGCCCTGCCCCGTCCCTCATCCCCTCACTCCTCAGGCACCTAAATGTGTGAAAGCCAGGGAAATGGCATGTTTGTGTTTCTGAGGCAGTGCGCTAAACCCACTTGGCTGCCCGTCAGGGTGCAGCCACCACGGTCACCCCAAGTTGAACCAATGTTTTCATTACCACTCCGCCACTGGGCAGCCATTACGGTGCTTCAGCCATCCGGCGGATCCCTCACGGTGTCGCATTCCATTTGGAACACTTGGATTTGCCTAAATAGACGTCAGTGTGGCCGGCTCGACGTCCGGGGTGCCTTCATCCTGGCCAGTGTTGTTTTTGCAGGGCCACCCTTTCCCTGTAACTGATTACTGCACTTTATAAACTCCACAACTTCCCAAAGTATGAATCCTCCGTCATACTCTTTTCTCGGCTCACTCTCGGGTGCGGGACCAGACGTTACACTGTGCAGGCTGCTTTGCCTCATAAAACCCTGACATTTTGTTGGCGGCGGCGGTTACTCAGCTGGACAGTGTGCAATCAACTGTGAACTGGCTGAATCAACTACAAATCTTGGAGCCCCGGCAGGTTGTTGTGTGGAAAACACTGCAGAGTCACTTTGGGAGTCGGTGCACTTACTCGGATGTCGTTCCTACATGTGCACACCGTCTCCATTAAGCCGCGAGGGAGGACAATTATGTCAGCTACGTTGTAGAGGACACAGGGTTCTGCCGTACATCCATGACTTTGATTCCGCGCCGCCTCCAGACGGGAGAGGGGAGAGTGGCGTGGGCAGCAAGCAAGCAGGAGTGACCTTGTAAACATCCTCGCTTAAGAGCAGGGTGAGGTTACATTAGATGCCTATCAGAGTCTAAGTGGCAGGTGCCAGAAGCCGGGCTCTTATGCCGGTGTGCCGGCGGGCCCATCGCCAGCGCCCTCTGCCCTTGAGCTGACGGCGAATGCTGAGTGTGTTGTGGAAGGTAATGGTTTCCCAGCGCCTGCTTGTTCATCCAAAATCTCTCTTTAAAGGACGAGGAAGATTAAGAGGCACTCGGGGGTGTCCTACCTCTCCTAAACCCGCCGACCTTTTCACTGACTGACTCGTCAACGGACAGCCAGTCAGTTGGGCACTTTCTCATTGGAGGGCGGTGCTGAAACAGACACCTCACTTTCATCAAATGAAGACAAATGCTTTTTGGGCGAAGGCCAATTTCTTTTCTTTTTTTTCTCTCCTTTCTTTTGCTGATTCGTTTGACTGTGGGACGGTGGTGGCGTACGGGCTTCGCCTCGCCTTAATCTGAATGTCGACCGCTAAGTAGCAGCAAATGTTCTGTAACAGCAACTTTGGAAGCGGGGAAATGGGATTGAACACCTCAGAGCAGCAAGGTTTTTGTTAAATGTTCAAGTCTCTCTTCGAAGGTTCCGGCTGTTGACTTCTGTAAAGCATTTTTGCTGCAGCTCATTTGCTTTGACGTTTTGGGATGATAGAATGACTGATGGAGGAGAATGGTACCACATTCTTTTTTTGTTTCAGTAGGGAATGGAGAGCGGAGGAGGACAGAGGAGGACAGAGGAGGACAGATGAAGGCAGAGGAGGACAGATGAAGGCAGAGGAGGGCAGAGGAGGACAGATGAAGGCAGAGGAGGACAGATGAAGGCAGAGGAGGACAGATGAAGGCAGAGGAGGACAGATGAAAGCAGAGGAGGACAGATGAAGGCAGAGGAGGACAGATGAAGGCAGAGGAGGACAGCCTGGCTTCCATAGGTGGATACATATGGCTTTATGGGAAATTCCTGCTTTGGTTTTGACCAGATACAGTCAATGGGTCAAACTGTATCTGTAAACATATTGTACTGTAGGTACTGTATGTACAGTATGTACTGTATATACTGTATATATTGTATGTACTATATATATACTGTATGTATTATATAGTCTGATTATACTGTATGTACTATATATACTGTATATACTGTATATTCTGTATGTACAGTATATACTGTGTGTACTACAGTATATATACTGCATGTACTGTACATACTGTATGTACTGTATGTATTGGATATTCGGTATGTACTGTATATACTGTATGTACTATAATCAGAGAGACAGAGGTTCAGGCTGAACTTTCCCTATTATCCTTTGAGCTGAGGCTTCTTTTTATGTTATTAAACCCTGTCTACACCACACACACACACACACACACACACACACACACACACACACACACACACATAGTCTGTCACATTGTTGTTTAAATGCACATTGTCTCTCTGTCCTTGGGAGCCCCTGACTTCCGTTCCATGTTGTGGCCTAGCTCTCACTAGCATCTCCCTGTCCCTCGACGACAGAGCCGAGCCAAACAATGAGGCTAGGTAAACTGAGAGAAAGAGACATCCCTCATTGTGAAGTCGAGGCACACGTAAACAAGGAAATAGGCTGGTTTTGTTCGAACCTGGAAATAATGGAAAAACTGCTTTCAATTTAGCCATCCCAAGTATTCTTTTTTTTTTGCATTTGGCCCAGGGCAAAGCAAGGTAGATGCCTTGAAAGTCCTCAGACAAAATACCCTGCAAAATGGAAGCAGCTATAAATAAACAAGCTGCAATATCCTGTGTTATGAATATATAATTTCCATCTTTAATAACTGGCTAGGCCCAGGGGATTGTCTACCAATGGCTTTGGTGAGCTCTGGTATTTGTACACAAACAATCCTGTTGAATTATTAAAGCACCTGTAGACTGGTATCTCTCCAATGACAGGTGATGCTCTGCAGGTAGACTTACATCTGTAGGAGAGACTGTGTCGAATGTGGACTACATTTTGCATTTGGAGATAACGTACCAGGTTATGCATTGGTCTTTAAGAGGAAATGGGGAAAAACAATGGGCAAGGTTTTCCTCTGCACTGTTCATCTAGTCTAGTGAATGGGGGGGGTTAAGATGGAGATCAGTGGCGTCGTTAGGCCTGGGCCCGGATCTTTTATGAATAGCCCCGGATCTCAAATTGACCCAAAAAAATACTAATAAAAAAATAGCCCCTGATCTATTCATCTATAATTCCGATCGCGCATTATGACATTGTAGACGTGTAGGCCGCTAGCTTGTACATCAACATTTTCCGCATGTACATTCAAAACCCTGTACTTTCTGTCCCGGGCGGGGCGGGTGGTTGGGCTAAGCCCCGAATGTATTGTGATCCTAGCGACACCTCTGATGGAGATATTTCCATCCAAAAGCAGAAGTCACAGAATCTGTCTTTCCATTTCCCATAAACATTTGAATTTCTGATTGTTGGCAACCAAGCAGGTGGTAGATGTACACAAAAGGCTGTTTACCTGCTGTTTCTTTTGTAAGTTAAATAGACTAGTTTCAGCAATGTCTCCGTTTTAAGAACTTTTTCTGTTGACTTCATTAGCAAATTCAGACATGGCATACCAAACAAAATGTTGATCCTTCATATTCATACACATATGAATCAGAACGTATAAAAAAATCAAAGTTTTTGAAAGGTTTTGAATTCTAAAAAGTGAAGAGGTTAAAATATTGCTATACATCAACGAGGACTTACCAACAGTTACTGACAACCTGTTTGGAGAATTACCAAGGAAGCGGAATACATTTTTACTCCCATTTGCATTATCGTCAATCTAAGCCTAGAGGAAATCTGGCTACAGACATGGAGGGAAACTAAAGTTATTAAGCTCATGGCAAAGCACCCGTTTCTGGTTCACACAACAGACCAAAACAACAACTTGTCTTCAGCCAATTATGGAAAGAAATGTGTTTGACCAAATATTAGTTCACAGAAAATAACAATATGATAGTGGGAGCATTTGATTTTATCATTTGATATGAAAAATACAGATGCTGTGGCTTTAAACGCTCTTCCAAATCAATGATTGAGATTTGCCTGTTCAACAGAACACAAAGGGTTTTCAGTAAAGGTAGCCTTCCAAACCAGATCATGGTCTAATTTGATGTACCGCAGGGCATTTGCCATGGGACTTTATAGTTGTTTTTCAACTTACCTTGATCAAAGCCTGTGTGTTCATGTTACCTTGATGATTCTGTTAAAACAGTAAAATGCATAAATGAAACCCTTAGCAAGGTGCTTCAGTCAGTTTTAGAAGGGATATCAATAAACTGGTCCTAGATTTCCCAAACCTTTCATTGTCTTTTGGAGAAATCACTCACCCTGAAACCTGATCTACATCTTCTATTGAACTGGAGACTGAGCAAGGCGGAGACTAAGAATCTAAGTGTCACCCTAGATTCTGAACTGACATGGTCAGAACATAAACATGGATTCAGTTATTGCTAAATTGGGGAGGGGTATGACCAAATATGATCAAAAATGATCAAAAATGTCCTGCAGACACTAGTTTTATCACACCTAAACTAATGTTCAGTTATGTAGTTAAGTGCCGCAAATAAGGACATAGGCAAACTGCATTGGCAAAGATCAGAGCAGCATGTACAGTACAGCCACCATTTGAATTTTGTGAGAGGTGTTGACGTGTTGAAAGTAGCAAGTGGTCTGTTTAAACAGTTAACACTAAGCTCAGAAACCCATCAATACCACACAAGGCCTGCCACCTGGAGTCTGTTCACGGTCCATACGGGCCTATTCAAACTGCAAAGGTTTTATTAAGATTAAAAATAATTTTGAAATTTGCGTTGGCTAGGTAGCTCTACCTCTTCTGACAAACAGCTTGCTTTACTTGTTTCAGAAAGTAGTAAACATTACTCATCAAACAGCAGTCTGACTGTTTTGATTAGCTGTGCACATTCAACAGCAACAGTCATTCAAAAGACTGTATATGATGTTTCACTGACTGTCTCAGCTATGTTAAGATAGCTTAGCCGATATTAGTTATATCAGCTATGTTGAGAAATCAAACTTCAAGAAAAACTGCTCATCATTGTACAAAAAAACATATTCAACTTTGTCAGCTGCATTAGCTGCAAATGCCCTAACCTTATTCATTTCAGAATAGTTTTATATGACATTTGACTGACTGGCTCAACTAGGTTAGCTAGCTTAGCTGGGATTAGGTAGTTCAGCTAATTCTGACAAAATAAAGAACATAAATGCTGCCCATTTGTCCACAGAACACGTTAGCTAGATGTAAAATGTTACAAAATGACTTCCTGATAATGCATGCTTATTGTGATTTTTTTAGTAATGGAAAAGGAGAGGCTGCTTTGAGACCATATTTTAGCCAGGGCAAGGTGCTTCACAATGTGTTGTGCCTATCACCAAGCTCTGTCGCCGTTATAGGTTCACATGTCACAAATGTGAATAGAAATGTGTATCTACACATGATTTAAAAAGAATTGTCAGCCCAAGAACCCAAGAGACCAGAATAAAGGCTGCGAAATGAAGAGTACTAAATAGAGTTGCGATTATTGAACTCTGTCACCCCAAGTAACTCAAGCTAGCAATGAAACCAATAAATAAATAAAAACATACAGCCCAATAAGACCTGTCAAGAGACAAATATACACTATTTTGAATTTATTTCATTAAATTATTTTGCTATTATATGTATGTATATTTTATTTTCTGTATATTTAAGGGAAAGGTGACTAAGGCAACTTTTGTGGCTCGAACCATTCAGTTTATAATATGATGCATATTATTGAGTTGGAAGTTGTGTTTGGACCCGAGGAAGAAAAGTGCCTCCTTTGACAGCAGCTAATTGGGATCCTAATCAAACACCGTCACTACGTTTACTGGCACTCTGGTTCTGGTTCAGTATTGTAGCGTACTTTGTAGCTTCTTCACTATGTTTACTGCCACTCTGGTTCTGGTTCAATATTGTAGCGTACTTTGTAGCTTCTTCACTATGTTTACTGCCACTCTGGTTCTGGTTCAA
>JACXGI010002283.1:21244-40991 GCA_016801175.1 Esox masquinongy | reverse complement strand
CCACGTTTACTGCCATTCTGGTTCAATATTGTAGCGTACTGTGTAGCTTCTTCACTACGTTTACTGTCACTCTGGTTCTGGTTCAGTATTGTAGCGTACTGTGTAGCTTCTTCACTTCCTTTTTCTGCCACTCTGGTTCTCGTTCAATATTGTAGCGTACTGTGTAGCTTCTTCACTATGTTTACTGCCACTCAGATTCTGGTTCAGTATTGTAGCGTACTGTGTAGCTTCTTCACTACGTTTACTGCCACTCTAGTTCTGGTTCAGTATTGTAGCATACTGTGTAGCTTATTCACTACGTTTACTGCCACTCTGGTTCTGGTTCAATATTGTAGCGTACTGTGTAGCTTTCTGTGTTGTGAGGCAGCTTGATTTATAAGTTCATCCCTGCACAGGATGTTATTCTATTGGAGGGCCTTACCCCCAATTTATCTCCTTAATGCTATTATCGTGAAAGCCAAGAGACATTTTGTTGAATAAATGCTCAGAGATCACATTGAGCAGATGGCATTGTTCTGAGTCGGCCAACCATCTCTCTGCACTGACCTCAAACTGAAAGTGTGTGACCTGTGCATTGGAGCCTTCCATTCTCAGAATAGCTTGGTACAGGATGTGGTGTTCTAGCTGTATGTACATGGGAGTGAATGCGGGGCAAAGCGGCCTGCTGGGCCCACACCTACAGCTTTGTCTCTGGGAACGGTGCTTCAACGATCACTGGGGCTTCTTCAGTTTTCAGTTCAACTGTCTCGCTTTCATGCTCCATTGTTAGGTGGTCTTTCCATCATCTTGATTTGAAGAAAACCGATAAATTACAAGTCTGAGGTTTACAATGTTCATATGAAAGTCATTATAATCTTACACATGATTCTAATTCAAAACAACCTAGCCAATGCCTAAACTTGTCCTAGCCCTAAGGCCTAACCCTAAACCTGTAATGCCTAAACCTAAAAGTAACCACAATTCTACAAGTTTTTTCAAGTTGTACTATCTCTATGGGGATATCAGGTCCCCACATGCACACATAGATGTGGATCACACACACGCACACATTTTTTTAAAATCTAAACTTAACCCTAACACTAATCTTAACCTAACCTTATCTTAGCTCCTAAACTTGAAAATAACCCCAATAATACTGTACTTATGACCATGGGTTAGAAATACATGTAGAAATACACAAACACACATACAGATTATGTAAAGCCCACACTAATAAATCAGGTCATGCTTTGTTTGTGTGGTGTTCAGTCAGTTCTCAGCTGTTACGGTTAGCAGTCAGTTTCAGTTTAGCACTAATGTTGTGTGCTTTTCCCTAGCAAACTATTGATTTACATTTCATTGTGAGTAACCTTTCCGGGCCCATTGAGGTATAAAGGAATGTAATGAAACAGAGCTACATTTACGGCCACAACATTCATATTCATTAGCAGCTAGCATTAACACATCACTCCTCTGACAGACCAGTAATGCATGTTTTATGACTGCAGTTAATGGTGGACTAACATTGCTAGCTTTGCTAGCTATAAAAAGCCCCTTATGTGAGCCAGTCAGATGACAGCCACCCGTGGAGGGCTAACAGTGCAACATATTGATTCCCCCCAGTGTCCTATTGATTTGTGATGTTTTTGTTCCATGAAGGGCTGCTAATCGCTCAAAACTGAGGGGACTAGCCTATCTCTTTCTGCTTGGCTCCTGCTATCGATAGCCTCCTAGAGCTGGCAAGCATCAAAGCCTCATCACCGCTAATAGCATGGAAGTGCTACTTCCTGTGTTTCTCTTTGGCATCAATTGTGGCTGCTATAATTTCTACACCATTACAGAGATGATGGAAACACTCAATAGAAACTGCCAACGTTGGTCAGGAACAATCATGTGGTAAAAATCTGAGGCACCAATATTGTATTGGCCCTAACATTAAACGCTGGAGGGGATAGTAAATTGCAATGCTCTCCATTGACTTGACACGCAAAAACATGTACTCTAGCCATTTGGTCTGGTAATGAAGCCATTTGAAGGTAGTGTATCCCTGCGTTATGAGGCCGATGATACACCATACTCTTATGTATAAACAATGTCTTTGCTTTTTCATTTGCCAGCAGTACTTCATTTCACAATGGGTCACTTCTGTAATGAATCAGCTAATTATCAGGAGTGGTTTTCTCATCAGATAGGAGCGGATAATGACGACGACAACAAACACCAAAAGGAGAATGGGCATGATGGGAGAGATTAAAAACAACAACAAAAACAAGTTGTATCTTGCCCCGCGGCTAACCGCGCGGAGGGTTTTCGGAGCTGATAATCAAGCGTTTATTCCGTAAACAATGCCGGAACTGGCTTGGGATTTGCCTAACAATGCCTCATTACGAGTGTATGAGCTTATTTTTATTTTTTTGGAGATAATGCATTTCGTCAAGGAGAGCGTAGAGAAGCGAGAGTGAGTGAGAGAGCGATGTGGCGGGGGCGGGATGAAAACACTTATTAATTTGCGCGAAATGGAATTAGCAGTGGGGAGTCGAGCGGCAGAGTTTCTAATTTTACCCTTGCCCCCGTGTGCCTGGGCGCCGATGGTAAATGGAGATTTGTCACACTCCACTTGGCTGCCTCCCCAGAAAGAGGTAGCTTGATGAGCTGTCTATCCCGCAGGAGGCCCTCTCCACTGCCGCCACGCTAGGAACACCGCCGCCACTACTGCCGTTTCTGCTACCACTGCCAACGCCATCCAAAGTCGGGGGGAATAAATGTCCCCAGAGGTGTGGTTCCAACAGCGGCCATATTTCACCGCTGACAGCTAAGGGGAGGGGGGGGGGGACGTGCCCCCTTGTGTCCTCCTTTCCGCCCTTTAGTTCCCTTCATTACAGCACCACGCCTCAGGTGGCAAAAAACCTTTTCCAAGACAGGGGAGTGGAGGGGGGGGGGGTCAGGGACAAGGACAAGTAACCAGAGAGAAGGAGAGAGAAAGATGGACGGAGATGGAGGGATCAATACTGCGCGTGAGGTGCCCCTGGGGGAGGTAAAGGTGGAGAGAGAGGGATACAACGAGAGGGAGAAGGACAGACAGGTGCATTGGGCAGAGGGCTACGCTCCATTACAGACCTGCTGGCTCCTTGAGTGAGCAGGCAGCATGATAAACAGCTTCCTGTTTGATAATAGCCTGTTCTGATCAATAACCCCCCTCCTCCCCATCTACCTCCTTCCCCTGCCCCCCCCCCCACGCCCCACCACTCCATCCTCCTTAGAGATGAGCAGGCAGAATGACGCTTCTAACCCAGTCACCCTGTGAGCCGCTAGTCTCCTTTTGAGTTGAGAGGGCAAGGGCCACTGGCGTGTTAGTGGGCCGCTGTGCGCAGAGACCATCGAGCTGTCCTGTCAGTTTAGCTATTCCTCCATCCTTAGTGGCTTACAGGCTGACTGAATCATCCTAAGCCCCACAGCTGAGGAGTGTAATTAGTATATAAATTCCTCACCCTGGGAAGAGATGATGCATTATCTCCCCTTCTGCTCCTTTGATGCGTTTATTGATTATGTGATAAACTGTCGGCTAGTAGAGATGGAGGTTTGCGGCCCTAATGGCTTTTTTTGATCACTGTAAAACTGAGTGTTTATTGATCACGCTCTGCTAGCTGCTACTGCCGCTACTCAGCTCTTTCTTTAATTTGGCCCTCTTTGTCAAACCCCTCATCTTCCTCCACTCCCTCCTTCAGGATACTGACAAAGTAAACAGCCGGCTAACTTCGTCCTGTTGGTTCATGATCGACGGCATCAGCAGCAAGGGTGAGAAAATAAAAAGACAGCTCTTCTTTACTCGCTGGATGTTTTTCCTTTTTCTCCAAGCCGGTTTGTTTATCAGATCAGTCGATGGAAGTTCCTGAAAGCCGGGGTTGGGTCAAGCTGGCTGCAGGCCACAGGCTTCCCTTCTTGATTAAAGGAAGTAGCTCAGAAACACACACACACACACACACTCCCTGCAACCCATTGCCTTGGCGATAAGGAGGCTGATGTGTGTCTGCGTGCGTGTGTGACAGCAGGCTGACTGCAGAGAGTCCCAGGGAATTAGAGGGATTAGGAGGTTATAGAGTACTATGATAGCCGCTGGGATGACGGGGGATTACCTGGATTATCTCTCTCCCAGCCAGCCGCCTGGAAGCCGCCAGATGTGGCACCTGCAGGTAGCACGGGCCCCGAGGGAAGGAGGGATGGAGGGAGGAAGAGAAGGGGAAAAAAGGCGGAACACGGAGAGAGCGGGATCCCCTTAAGGCTTGGCTTCTCCCTGATGCCGTCCACATTTTGACTCCTTGCTTCAGTTAATAGGGGATTTCATCATGGTGACCGGCTTTACATTTTAATTTGGGGATTTCGCCGGCGGCTTTCATTCCCGGCCAGGATGCATGTAGTGTATGGTGTATACAGGGGTGGAATTCATTTAGAGGGCCAAACATTGTCGGCCTGCCTGGGTGCCCTGCATCTCATCTTGTCCTGCAGAGCTTCCGTGATAATGGCGACCTCAGACAGCACAAACCCGTGGCTTAGCGGACAGACTTTCACACTTCCTCAAAGAAGTGGTTTTGGACCACGAGTGATGAAAACAGATAGATCCATGACGAGCGCTTCGCCTTGTGTGAGGGTGTGACACTGCATCTCAACTTTAATGAAGCACACTTTGTGACTTTTCCGTTTAATGTCCTGGAGAGTCCTGGAAGTGTGGGGAACTACAACATCCTGTGTTCAAAACACCATGAAGCTTCATATTAAGATCGTAACAGTCAGTCATCACACAACATGTGTTGTGTGGTATTGTGTTGTTGCTCTGATCCTTTGACTTGGCTAAGCTTGGAAAATGTGATGAGCTGAAGCAGGCTGTCGTTGAAAAGGAGATGTTGTGCGTGAGTCATGAGAGCTGCAGAACTAATGAGGTTGACTAAACTGGTTCCTCTTTGATAGCAACTCAGGGGGCAGTGATACCACACCACCAAACGTTTGTCTGCTCTCCACACAAACACGCACACACACAGAGGAAGTAGGGTACAAAAACAAACTCAGACACACACACACACACCCCCTCAAGACCACGTACGTACATTGCAGCCACACAACTATTTTTAAGGCCTTTTCTTTTTTTCTCTTAACATGTCTCTGTTATCTCACAGACCCAGTTGCGGCTTGAACCGCCTGGGTATATGCTGACTGGGAAATTGAAACGTTGTATCTCGAGCGAAAGCCCACAAACCAAAAACCACAAGTAGCAGCTTCTCAAAGCCAGCTTGGCTTCCAGCTCTCTAAAACCTTTAGAAGATCCTCTTTCTGTGAGCTTCAAACGGGCTGGAATAACATTTAGCCTGCGTGTCTGTCTCCCTGACAGGTTATAATTGCTTTTTAAGGGAATGTAAATGAGGAATGTGGAGATTTCGACGTAAAAGCATTAGTGTTAGTGTTTGCCTCATTCCGGATGTCTGACATGCATGGAAACTGTGTGGTATCACTGCATACAATTGTGGCTTGTAGGCCCTATTCAGTCACTGCCTCACATCTACACAGGATGTATTCTGTACAGCGCTGCAAAGCTGCTTTGTGAAGGGCTGTGTCTGGTGTGGACTGTGTTGTGTTGTGCGCGTGTGTGTGCTGTGTGTACAAGTGTGCCATAAACAAGGTGGGGTTGTCAGGGTTTTTTTGGCCCCCTCAAACCATGCCTCCGTCTGCCCTCCTGTATACGTGCAAGGGTCGATTCCACACAAAACTTTTACATGGATTATTGAGTATGCTGCGTTGTCATAGCAACTGGCTTTTTTTTTTGATGCTTCTCGCTCTGTGAACCTGCCTATCACGGTGTCATTACCATAGGCCGGCCTTCTTCAGCGGACTTACGTTTCAGTAAGCACAGTGTCATATGTGAACGTGATTGTTCATCTATATACCTGTATATAAATAAACTATTCAGTGTACACAGAATCTATCTTACAACATTTTTTGACTATATATGGACATAGTAAGTGTATCATGTTTTCCTCCTTCCCCCAAACCTTTCTTATGTCGATAAGCCCTTCCATGGCCCGTGTAGACATCTTATCTGTCCATCTGAAATCTGTGTCTGTGCGATGTGTCAAGGTGTGTGATAACAGGAAGGTGAAGGACCAGAGGACATGAGAGCGGGGCCTTATCTCAATACTCTTAAGTGCAGCCGTTTGTCTGGCTGTCTGGCTGGCTGGCTGGTTGTGTAGGTGGATGATGAGTTTTACACCACATGCACCTGTGCAACACTACACACGTCTGACACACACGCAAGTAGTCAAGATAAACACATTATTATTATTTTTTATTATATTGTGATCTGACTCTTGCAAACAGAACACACGCACACAAACACACACACAGTACACACAGCTCTCATATCTGTCTGGGTACATTTTCTCCTCTTTGTTGTTGCCGCTAACAAGCCGGATTTTGTGACAGCGGTCAATCAGCTACGGCAAGATGTATGGCAAGTCAATGAGGTGCCTGGGTTCTAGGCCAAGGCACACTCTCAGAGAGGAAGAGAAAGACAGGGAAAGGGAGAGATACAGAGAGAGAGGATGAGGGGGAGAGGGATGGAGAGGCACAAAGAAAGATTTAGAGAGAGAGAAAGCAAGAGAAAGAGAGAGGTGTGCAAACTAGGCTACCCCTACACATTTGCATAAGTGTCGCTCTGTGCACCAGAGTCGAGCAGAAAAAATAAAAGTGGAATGGAAAGTGTCTTCTGTGAGACTATGGGGGATGAGGAGTGAAGTGTGTCGTCTGAACTTATGCAGTGTGAAAACCTTGTGTGGGTGTGTGTGTGTGTGTGTGGTGTGTACATGTGTGTGTGTGTGTGTGTGTGTTTGTGTGTTTTTAAAGCATGCTCTGCAACTGCAACATTTAGAAGTAATCGTTTCCATCATTTTGCAACCAGCTTCACCCTCTGAATGTGATGATAACATGTTTCTGTGCCATACACCATGTTACACCCATACGAGCATTGCACTAGTTGCTAATTTGTCAACATTACTAAATCAGCTACAACACTTTGTCATGTTGTTTAGGATTGAGACGGACTACATTTCATCACAAGAACGTGGGGCTGTTTTGTCTAAATATATGATCACTGTGATGCGTTTGATAAAGTAATCTGTGAGACTCTTGGTTGGGACTTCTGTGAAATGTAATTTCCCTGTAGCCCTCACCAACTGATTTCATTGTAAGAAAAAAAAAAGAAATCACCTCAACAGTTTCCCGCTCATCTCGTCATTTTCTGTTTCCGGAAGTTACCGGCAGGGTCAGATCAGATCAGTATCTACAAGGGGCAAAATCACCTTGCGGACATTTTTTTCCCTAGCATGGTTGGTGTAAACACGCAAGAAGATGACAAAATGGAGGATGGGAAGGCCGAGGTAGCAGCAGACCACCCATGTTGTTCTGAGTGTTCCCTCTAAATGTGGACTGAATTAGGTGGAGCGTTCAAACCGTTGCCCTGTGCTTTTTATTAACCACATAAGAGCCATGTTGCATTCGTACCGTGTTTTGACTCCCTCTCCCGACTCTATAAAACGTACGCTTTCAATATCACGGAAGTCAGGCTCAAATGGTGAATTACGGGCGGGTTTAAATGGAGGGAGAAAGGGGTTGCGCCACCATAGATGTGGCAGCTGTGATGGTATGGGAAGTGTAGATGCAATGGTGTGGGCTGCCATTTGGTTCCAGTGAGGAGGTAGTTAGGTTACTGTGTTTGCAGACGTGTGTGTCAGTGTGTGTGTGTGTGCGTGTGTGTGTGTCCCGATGTAAAACAGGGCACACACTCCCACCACTAAATGTAGTGTGCCTGTGGCTCCCTGTCTGGTGGGAAGGGCAGACCAGAGAGCTGAAAAAGATCTGGACTGTTGTGTGCCAGCAGCTTGGGTAAAAAATCACAACTCTGGCCCACAGACACACGCACACATATACACACGGACACATGGATAAACACACACACACACACACACTCACGCACGCACACACACACACACACACACACACACACACCATGGCGGATAGTGGAAAATTACTGGTAGGGCTGTGCATAGCCGTCTCTCTCTTTCCTTCGCTTACTTTGTGTCTGGTGTGCTGTTTAGAATGGCAGGTTGGTTTCCTCCAGACTTGTGGCTGGGCTTGAAAGAGAGGAGAGGAGCGGTTTGTCATTAAGCCTGGGCAGAAGGCCTCTCTAAGGCCTGCAGGAGAACCACGAGGCAGCAGGTACAGCGCCCTTCGCTACGGTCCCGGCCACAGAGCTAGACACACGCCCCTCCAATCACACTGGGTGTATACAGCCATGCTGTGTAAATAGCGCAAATGTTACTGTGTGTGTGTGTGTGTGTGTGTGTGGGAAGGGGATGCAGGCAGTTAGTACGGAGGTGTGTGTGTGTGTTTGTATGTGTGTTTAGGGCGTTGGTACAGAGATTTGTGTGCGTGTGTGGGTGTGTGCACACAAAATACACTGTAATTTTCTAATCATTTCCAAACGACAGTAGCTTAAAGCTTGTCACTCTGTCAAAGTGTCACTAGTTCCAACCAAAGTTGATTCATAACAATGAGCCAGCCCCCTGACCCCTTGGCTAACAATAACAAAGAAAAAGACACAATGACAGGGGTTGTATTTGCGACGGTATCGTCGCACCATCCGTGCTGCTTGGCCTGGTTTTATAGGCCTGCAGTGAAATAACCAAGAGGAGATGGGCTGGATGTTTTCCATGTAGTGCAATCAGAATTTATAAATTGCTCCATTACCTTCGTTTCCACTGGTTACTCTTGGAACATTAGCAATTATTTTCACATGGGCTTCGCTCATAAAACCAATAATCTGGTGATGTAGTACCCTACAGCGCCGTGCGACTCCTGGCTTAGCTCGGCTCCTTCGGTCCTTTTAGCCATTCATCTAGGTTCTTATTACGTTTCGGGGTGGTGGTGGTGGTGGGGGGGGGGGTTGAATCGCTTTTGGGGTGTTCACTTAGAGACTGTGTGATAATGAATGTGGCTCAGTGGATCTGCTCAAATTTGTTGGCAGGTTTGGGAGATGAGCTGATCGGGAGGGATTTTTACATGTATGTGCATGTGTATATTGACGTGTTGAATCAGGGGTCTAGATATATACGGGGCACCTCATCGATAATTTGAAGGATTCCCTGTATCACTCAGCGTGTTCTGATGTTTTGTATGGGCTTGTCCATCTCTTTGGTTTTGCATGTGCATGAGTGTCTCGCTGTCTGCTTGTGAAAACCCCATGAATGTTTCAGTGGGTCAGCTTCTCTCTCATTAAAGATGAAATGTAGAATCTTAAGCACACAATATGAATATGTTATGAATCAGATTCATTTATTTTTTATTTACCGTTAACATATAATATATAATAGGTGACATGGGACATAATTGGATGACATGGTAGAGTTTTGGCTCATGGGCACCATTTTTATGACTACTGGCAAAAAGTGTGTGTGTGTGTGTTTATACAGGTTTTACTGTGCCCATCTTCTAGAGGGTTGGTTCACCATGGACAATTTGATCGACTGGAATAAAGGTCACAATTAGACTATTGGTTATAGGTTAGGTTTAGGTGTCAGGGTTAAAATTTGATTTTCAAGGGAATAATACCTGGGTTCCCCACAAGGATATCAAAATGTGAATGTGTGTGTGTGTGTGTGTGTGTGTGTCTGCGTGCACCTGTCTGTCTGCCTGCTGCCTGTCTGCATGTGTAACTAGTCATAAAAAGCTGGGCCTGCTATTGCTTTCAAGTCAATCTGTGCTTATGGAGATGGATGGCCCAGGGTTGGAGAGGTGAGAGGCCCTCTATTGCACTGCAGCCTCCTGACTGCAGCCCACACACTCCCCCTCCATCATCCCATTACAGCTCCTCAGGGATGGACAGAGATGGAGGGAGAAATACACGGCGAGAGCAAGGAGATAGAGAAAGCATATATTGTAATGGACCAAAGAAAGGGGAGAGGAGATGGTAGGAAAGTGAGAGAATAGGTGGAAATAAAGAAATGTGCTACACAGCGAGAAGGAAATGAAAATTGAGAAAAACAATTGAGGCCGAGGGTGGTGAGAGAGAGCGAGAGGAATGAAATAGATAGAGGACAGCAAGAGGGAGGGAGAAAGGATGGAGATGGAGAGAGATGTAGGCGTGTGAGTGGCCTGGAGATATGGCTTAGATGAGCTCATAAATCACAAAGATCCAGGAACAGTTTCAGCAGGAGGGCACAGACATCACTGGCCAGCCTGCAAGGCTCACCTATTCGCTTACACTGACTGACAGCCAGGGATGATGGGTTGGTTGTGTGGCACACACACGTATGTACACACACACACACACACACACACAGAGTTTTGGTTTTACTATCCGTATGGGGAGACAAACAATTATTTCCATCCTAAATCCTAACACCTCTAACCTAAGCCGTACTGTAAAGTTGAATATCCATAGAGAGACTGCTGATGATGTTGCTGACAAATCTCACTCCGTTATATTTTCAAATAGACAGGAGCGAAGTCAAGGCGATGCAACATGAATGTTCCCTGAACTACAGGGTAACCCAAAACTGCCAGTCTCTCACTCTGAAGTAAGAGTGTAGAATAGAGTTGTCTCTCTGGCTGATTCACTTAAGGACGACTGTTCTATTTTCTACTCTGGTCGAGCTTTGGTTTGACTGAGAGAAAGACGCAAGTCTACTCACTTGTGGGGAATTCTAAAACTGACACTAGGAGCTCTTTTTTCACCCCCTTCGTTTGAAGCCTTTAGTGGCAAACAAACTGGCCCCAGTGTGGTCTGGCCTCTGGCTTAGGTAGCCTCTAATAAAGCATATGGATCTACCAGGGAGGCCGGAGCAGCCAGCCAGCCAGGCCTGCGGTACCCAACCAGATACCCACCTTGCCTGAGCCAGCGACCCAGGCCACAGTGCTCTGCCCCTGGGTGGGATGGTCAGGACAACTGAGGCCAGCGGAAGGAGGCCGGCGGGTGGTTGGAGAATGAGGTCCAGATGTGGTCACTGTGGGAGGGCTGTCAAGGCAACGAAATAGCTGGCCTCTTCTCGGGCCAACCAAGGGCACAGTCGGCCAACTGTCTTTTTTTCTCCCCCCGTCCACTCTCTCGCAAAACCAAGTCCCCCGCCACAGACAAGACGTGGTAATACGCAAGTCTATGGTCATCTCAGCGCCGTCGTCTTCTTGTTTACCTACTACATAGCAAAACCAGAGAAAAAAACAACAGCAGACTGTGCACAGCACAACCGTACAGTGAAAACTGAATCTATTCAAAACAGCCCGGAGACTCCGAGAGGATTGAAGACTCGTCAAAGGGTGCGGAGTTCTTCTTTTTAGTCTGGCTCACCGCCGACACATCACCGCACCGCAGCCCAGCGTCTCTGCTGCACACAATACTCCCACCACAGTGACCTGGTCCGCCTCACTCTGTGCCAGAACCTACAGTATATTTATCCTTCAGGAATTACCACTGGGCTTTAACAGGTCATTGTTTCTGCTAGCGTGGTGTACTCGATGTCTTCAGAGCGGAGGCACTCCCTGTCTACGCCGCCGTGTCAGCACCGTGGCACCGCAGCAGAGCGACAATTTGAGTTTAGATTTAATCAACGGTGCTTTGAGGTCAGCCTTGGTTCAATCAGCGACCAGACAGGTGCCTTCTGGGAAATGTCAAGACACACCTGTACCTGGAATGTGGTCTACAGGCCATTGGAGGTAGATGGCTTTGTGTTCGACTTTTCTAACTCACTCAACCAGTGTTATAAAAGTTGGAAAGAAAGTAAAACAAGGAATAAGTAATAACATTATTAACAGATACCAATGAAGAATGATTATAGCCAGGCTATGTACATGGAGTACCAGTACGGAGTTGATATGGAGGGGTATGAGATCATTGACATTCATATTCATATAGGTGGGTGTAAGGTGAACAGGGGACAGGATAAGCCTCAAAAGCAACATATTCTGATGAGTGTACATGTGCGTGTGCTTAAAGTCAATCCTAAAGAGTTTGTGCAAAAAAAAAAAAAAAGGGACCATGTGAATTGACTGAGCAGGCATTGAGCGACGAGTTAGCAGTGGTCACGTTGAAGCTCTGCAGGGTCACGTTGGTTCTGGACGTGACGCATTCATAACGCCTGCAAATGTGGTAGCACAGAGGACAGCCCTACGACCTGGGCGGCTGGGTAGTCTTCGACCACTCTCTCGGGGCCTTTCTCTGTCCATCCCAGGCCTACGAAGCGTCTGGCGCGATGGGAACGGCGGGTGTAGTTGACACGTCCAAGGGTGATGCGGCCCGTCCGGATGCTCTCAGTGGGTGCAGCTTTAGGACCCATTGAGGACCTGCGGTGCCGTTTCAGCCTCCCAACCGCAAAGACGCGCTGACGTACTTTCTGGACAACTGTCCGAGGGGGGTGGGCGCCAGGTTTGGTTATTAGCGATACGGATGTCAGGACTCTTGCAGCTGTCCACCCGCTCTGCTTCAGCCTTGTCGATGTGTCGGGGTGACCTCGCGCCTCCCTGCGGTCCATGGTGAATTATCCTGGCACCCTACTGCCAGATCTCTCTCTGTAGGGTGTCTTGCCATCCTCTGTGATCAGGCCTACCGCAATGGTGTTGTCAGCAAATGGTGAGTAAAAAAAAAACAGGGACTAAGCAGGCTCCCCTAAGGGGTCCCTGTGTCGACGGCTAGCTTGCTGGATGTACTATTGCCTATTCTCACCACATGGTGGCGGCCTGCCAGGAAAGTCTTTCTCATGCTAGCTGTGGAGAGCAGGATCACATCGTTGTCATGAAATGGCCGACTGCCGCCAATATGGTTCAGTGTTACATGACTCAAAGTGGGGAGGGTGTTTGGCTGGTCTGGTGGGATTGTGTTGCCGGGCAACTCTCAGCTGGGCATCCCTTTGTAGTCCCTGATCATTTGCAGGTCCTGCCATAGAGGCGGCATAGTAGGATTTGTTCTTAGTCATGTATTGATGCCTCGTCCGTTTGAAGGCACGTCAGACGTCATGACAGGATTTTTTTTGTAGGTGACCAGATTTGTGACCTGCTCACTGAGAGCAGTAGTTCTGACCTTTAGCTCTTTTTATATTTTACCTTTAATATATGACTTTCAGTTGGGATATGCATGTATGGTCACTGAGGGGAATCATGTCATCGATGCGCTTATGAATAAAGTCACTAACTGTTGTGGCAATCCCATCAATGTTAATGGTTGAATCCTGGAATATAATGACATCTATATCTAGTTTTCTAGAATCTACGTCTTCCAACAATATTGAATACATCACTGGTAATTCCTGTTTTTGTTTTAGGTTGCAGACATGAGAAGAGTTGTAGTCATATTTGCCGACATGAGAGTGTGGGGAGAAAAAGTCATCCAAGGTTTTGTCGCCTCTAGTTGCACAGTTTACATTTTGGTAAAAATGAGGTCAACCGGGTTTTAGTTTCCTTGCATTAAAATCAGTAGCTACAACAAACGCCTCCTCTGGTTTAGCATTTGTATTGTGCTTATGGCTCTATACAGTTCCTTTAGAGGGGTTTTAGTGCCAGCTTTGGTTTTTGGTCGGGTATGGGTGACTGATACACACACACACACACACAAACAAATATACACACATACACTGCTGAGCCAAAACATTATGACCACTCAAAATTGAAGCATATAACGTTGATCATCTCCTAACAAGGGTACATGCCAAGGTCTCGATAAATTATATGGTAAGCGAACAATCAGTTCTCATAGTTGGATGCAGGAGAGCTGAAGACCTGAGCAACTTTGACAAGGGCCAAATTGTTAAGGCCAGATGACTGGGTCAGAGCATCTCTGAAACGATAAGGCTTGTGGGGTGCTCCTGTGGTCTGCAATGGTATCTACCGATAGTGGTTTGAGGAAGGACAAACCGGCGACAAGTCTCATCAGTGCGTGCGTGCAGTGAAGGCTATCCCATCTTGTCCGGTTTACTGTGGCACAAGTCACAGAAAAATTTAATGATGGTTACGGGAGGAATATGTCACAACACACAAGGCATGGCTGTGTATGGGGCTGCATAGCTGCAGACCGGTCAGAGTGCCCATGACGACCCCTATAAACACCGTAGAAAGCGCCTACAGTGGTCACACGAGTGTCAGAACTGGACCTTGGAGCAGTGGTTGCCTGGTCCGATGAGTCCCGTTTTCTTTTACATCAGACGCACAGTCGTGTACAGGTGCACTGTGTACCTGGGGAAGTGACGGCACCAGGATGCATTGTGGGAAGATGACAAGACGGTGGAGGGAGCGCGATGCTCTGGGTAATGTCCTGCTGGGAAACCCTGGGTCTGGGTATTCATGTGGACATCAATTTGACATGGGCCACCTACCTAAACATCGTTGCAGACCAGGTACATCCCTTCATGGTCATGGTATTACGTGACTGCAGTGGCCTCTTTCAGCAGGATAATGCGCCCTGCCACACTGCACACATTGTTCAGAAATGGTTTGAGGAACATGATGAAGAGTTCAAGGTGTTGCCCTGGCCTCCAAATTCCCCAGATCTCAATCCAATTGAGCATCTGTGGGATGTTCTGGACCAAGTCCGATCCAACTTACAGATACCACAGGACAACTTCAGGGGTCTTGTTGAGTCCATGCCTCGGCGGGTCGGCGCTGTTTTGGCAGCATGCGGAGGACCAACAGCATATTAGGCAGGTAGTCATAATGTTTTGGTGCATCAGTGTATAATGTATACTGTATATCTCTTGGTAGATAATATTATCTGCAGCTAACTATGAGGTATTGTAAACAGCAGTGTACATTTTGGCACCTTTCTTTGTAATTTTAGTCATTTTTGTTTTATCAGTCTACTATAACGCTGGACAACAGGTCTACTGTGGTTGGACAAGTCTGTGTGATTGTGCGCTTGATGGAAGAGATGGACAACACGCATTATTTCATAGGAAAAAAAAGCAATGACTAAAATGTAGACTAAAATGACAGACTAAGTCAAATTTGTCATTTAATTTTTTCTGTGCTTCATATTTAGGCTACTTCCCATTAAGTGCAAAATCAAAAAGGTTTGTCCAACTACATTAGGGTTGTTGTCCATAGTTTAATAAAAACTCTAAGACTAAATTAGATGACTAAATTAACACTGCTAAACACAGGCAAGCAAAATGTCGAGACTACATAAGTTTGCGCTCTGGCTGTTCTTAGCAAAGATATACTCCTCCCCCCTTTATCTTACCCCACACCTCCATCCGGTCACGGCAGTTAAACTCTCCGTTCAGGGAGTAAAGAAAAAGCAGAGAAATTCGAACGCAATAATGTAGTCTGCAAAACTGATCTGACTTCGAAGTCTATAATTAAGACATCTGTCCATAACTAACATTTTCAATCTTCTACAGCTAATGCAAAATCATTTTGGTAACAATAACACTTCAGGCAGGTGAACTTGGTCGCACTCCCTCTTTCCCCCAAGTCTTCACAACGGTGTCTGGAGGTCCTTTAATGATCGACCTGAACATCTCCGAATGTCTCCTTGATAATTAGCCGGGTTTAACCCTTAAATCTCACAAATTACACTGGCTGGTCAAACGATCATCTCCTGGCCCTGCTCAGACTTGTAATTTTACGCCTTTCTCATGGGAAATAGGAACCTGGCCAAGATATTCTCTCTCTCTCTCTCTCTCTCTCCCTCTCTCCCTCTCTCCCTCCCTCTCCCATGTTCTAGTGGTTAACTGGAATGCCAGGGAAGGCTGACTGCTTTTGTCTAACTATAATTGCATATTTCATAATGAGAGACATTGAGAGAAAGCGGGAGAGAGAGAGGGAGATAAAAAAATGTCCCCAAGGTAGCCATGTTTCTAACCTAATTGATGACAGTTTCAAGTGAGCCATGTAGCCAGCAGTAGTCCCTTGTGCGCTGGGCTGTCATGGTTTCAAGGGAGGAAGAGAAGCATATACTTGAATCACACAAAAAAATACTTGAAAGTATAGGCTAAACAATGTCTCTATCTATCCTTCCAGACCCATAGCCACACTGTTTTATACACATATCAATCTACAGGAGGCTAATTTAAAGCCAACTCACTTCTCAGTAAACACAGCTATTACAGCTTGTGTGGTATGGTATCATCCAGGGCAAAGCAACAACATTTTCTAGACGTTAGCAATAACTAGAGAAATTAAAAAGGAACCCTTTGAGCTTATAGGCTGTAATCGAGTAACGAGTCATTGACAGGGCTGGAGACGTTTCTCTGGCTAAGCTGGCGTAGCGCAAAACCACACTGCTATTGCCAAGGATAGGCGCTAAAAGTCAAAGGCACCACTTCCAGGCCAGGGAATAAAAAAAAATAAAAAAAAAGAGAAACTCCTGACAGCACGTTGCTGTGTTCTCTCTGGGTCTGGCGAGCCGAGCCTGATGTTAAGTGGCTTCACAAGTTTATCCAGCGAGGTCGGAGGGAAAATAAAAACATCACACGAGAGCTACAATTACAGCCCTCGAACATGACAAGCGTCTGTTTTTGTGCTTTGACTGAGGGACCGTTATTTTTTATTTTTTTTGATGGCCAGTTCAGCGTGCTACGTAAACAAACAGTGGTGGGGTTGGCGTAACCTCGTCTGTAAGCCTGGACGGCCTCGGCCAGCTCCACGGTGCTAGGCAGCAGCAGCGGTTTTGGTGGCGAGGTGAATTACAGCGTAGAGCAGAGCTGTGGTTTTGTAGACGTTGTGCGCGCACGCATGCACGCACGCACTGTGCCCACGCGCGCACACAACTGAACTGCCTACTTGTGGTGTTTTAGTTGACTCAGCTCTCCCTCTTATTTAGGGCGCTTGTTCTTAGAGGAACCCATAATGCACCGCACAGTATCGTTCCCTTCGGACACACGTGCACGCGCACACGTGCACGTTAACTCGGTGGGGCATGTAACACAGATGTAACACTGGACTATGAGGTGTGCCTCCTACCAACACTGCTGCAGTATTGACACACATGTAAGCCCGGTGACCCCGACAAGACGCTAGCAACCTGATAACGATGCAGAGTATTGGTTTGAACCCTACGAGGAGGATCTAAGTCGGTGGGATCTCATTACTCTGAACATAAAAAGAGGTCCCGCGGGGGACCCATTTACATGTTACGTCACCAGGCACTCTCATCCCAGCCGGGCCCCGAGGGCTGAGCTTTGCCAATCACAAGATGTTTCACGGAAGGATGGTTTGTTTAAACAAAGCCGAAGTGGGGATGTGCTAAACATACACTGAGTATTGAGTACCGGGGTCAGCACTTCCACGTGATTCATGGCAGCACCGAAGATGCTTAAACGTGTAGGATAAAGGCTACAGGGTCCATATGCCTTCGGTTATTTTCTTCGGCTTGATGGGAAATCTATATAGAGGACTGTCTAGAAAACACAACCTACGGAATCCTGATATTCAGTGGATTCAATCCATAGATACGGCGTATGTACAAACGCGTAGCCCGGGGGAGCTGTAAGGCCCAGGAACACAGAAGACATCGCTTCGCCCCATGTGCGTGATGTTACTAGTCAGCGTAAAGATATCCAGTTGGAGAAACAGGCTAGACACTTTAACGCCTGATTGGCTCTGAATGTGTGTAAACACACTTCGGCGAACACGGCCCCGTCTCTGTTTGTGTTGCATGAGGCTGCGTTCACACCTGCCGCTTTGTCGGCCTCCTGCAGCAGCTGTGAGCTCATTTCACTGGTTGGATGGCCTGTGTGCACCTACACGTTCTCTCATATAAGTGTCTTGTACACACAAACGCACACCCACACCCACACACCTGCGTATGGATGTACAGGCAATCTAGCACGCATGCGTCCTTTTACCCATGCACAACAAACCTCCTCCAGACACACACACACGCGCACGCACATACACACGCGCACACAGACACACACACACACACACACACACGCACACACCTGCTGCATATCCGCCTCCGCGGAACCCGTTAATGAATTGGAGTCTAATTACTGTTCTCACACTGGGACTCAGTGCTCCCTGAATATAGTGTGGGTAGATGGTGAGGGGGATTGTGGGTAGATGGTGTGGGGATTTTAGCTACTGTCAGCACAGAGAGCACACACTCATAGACATACACACAGCTCATTAACAAGCTGTTCTCATCCCTCTCGCTACGAGCCGCTCATACAGTACACACGCGCATGCACGCAGACAGTACAAACACACAAAGTCTGCACAGGCAAACACAAACAGCAACTCCTTTTGTAAATTCCATTTACAGTCACGGCTCTGGTTACATTTGCACAAGTATCTGCAACCACAGTGTTAACTCTCCCACACAGATTGCACACGCGCATTTAGCTTGCGTGCATTCTGCCGACCGCGTGGTCACGGAGGTACTCGGAGCCTCCGTTCTGACACGGACCCATCTGTGACGCACCCGCTCACTCTGTTGTAGCCAGACGTGCAGCGTTTCTGAGCCGCCATGTTGACCTTCCCCACCACTTCCTGTGTCTGTTATGGGTCTTGTCTCGGTCTCGTCTCCTCCGCGGCTTTGAGGCTGAGCTGAAGTGCAGTGGAAACGACGGTGACTTCTCCACTGAGAGGAGGCCGTTGCCGACTGAGACAACAGCAACGAGGGCCCATGCCGCCAAAACATGCAAGAGAGTGTCTGGTTACACGGCGGACAGTGGCATCTGTGAGCCAATCACATGTGTCATTCAAAACACCCTCCACGCACCAGATCCTGGCTCAATGGCAATAATTTGTTGTGGTTTTGTGATGCACAGTAATGGTGTTTTGAGTCTATGATTTTAACGGTGAGACACCAGTGGAAATAGCAACATTCATAACCAGGTAACTCAAATCTGCACCCCCAACCTCCAGATAATGCTTAATATGTTATTAATGGGTAATAGCTGAGGTATACATGTTGACAAGTATACATGTAAAAAAATCATGTGAGCTTCAAGGCTTGACTAATTATTGTAATGCTTTACTAATATGTTTTTAAAAATGCATACAAGAGTAAACCATGTAAATACTTTTAAGGACTAAAAGCAGGAACAATAAAACACGACAAAATACTCTCTTTGGGACTTATTTAATGTTATAAATGCACTATTAATGATGAATTGTTCAGTTGCTAATATTGTGTTGATTTTAGTTAATAAATGCTGATATATTAGTCATGACAGGAAGGTTTGAGTGAGACAAATCCTAAATATTCATACCTGTAATTTTTTTTCTCTCCATTACATTTAATGTATTGACCCTTTCATGACTGCTCAGGTTTTTGTTGACAATTGATCCTTTATTTGTGTGCGTTAGCTGTAAACTGTCTTTGCACAAAGATAGCCTTACAGAGGTGTCTGAACAATCTCTCTGTGTCTGTCCACAATCCATCTGCTTGTCCTATTTCACCTCTCGCCAGTGGCCACGCTAAAAAGGCTACAAAAGGCACAGAAATGAATAAAGAATGGGATATAGAAAAACAGGAGTTGAGTCTTAGAGGCTGCCATGCCAGGACAGTATGGATTTATTCGCGGTCTCCGTGACCTCGCGGGCTGTAGCCAGGGGGAGACAGGAGTGGGGACAAGCAGTCAGCCAGCTGGCCAGCTCAGTCGATTGTTCAGTGAAGCTGAAAATGTGTTCTCAGATCTCGGGCTGACATGCTGTCCTATGGGGACGAAGAGTAGCTGAGTGACAGGGATTCACCACCATCATCATCATCATCATCATCATCATCATCATCATCATC
>JACXGI010002283.1:10825-21144 GCA_016801175.1 Esox masquinongy | reverse complement strand
CACATTGAAATCACCGGGAAAAGTGCTGTGACACGCTGTTCTGGTGGGGATAGGGTGAAGAAGCCAGCCAGAAGAAAAACAGGCCAAACCAAATCAACTTCCCCTGAGCTGGCAGTATTTCTTTAATTGGAACTCCTCCCATGGATTTTTTTTAGCTAGGTAAACAGAGTAGAGCTTTGATTTCTTGTGCCTCCCAGGTTCACGCTGTAAGCCATATTGACTTTAGATATACCCAATGTGCACGTGGCGAGACCTCCACAGTCCTCTTCAGAGGAAATAAACACGATATCAAAAATGTGCATTATGGCATTGATTTAAAACTATAGCAAATTTTTTTTAAGATAAAATGTCTTCCGCTATATAACAGTGGGACAAAGCGCAGGAATGCTACTTGACGACATGGATAATTTAACTTAACTGCAAGTTGTTTGTCCGACAGCAGTGTTTTTGATTCTCACAGTGCTTTGTTTAGCTGACTGCGCATTGCAGCTAACCCCCTGGGGATGTGCCAAATGATCTCAACAGCAAGTCATAAGACATTACAGGGATGCTTTGGTGATGCTAAAGGCTAATGTCTGACAATGTAAACATGCTAGCCCTGACAGGTATCTAAGGAGGCTAGGATAAATCTTTCATTCAATTACACATACATAATATGTATTGTAGGCTCAAACACAAACAAAACAATCAACAATTAAACTGATACAGACCAGACGGTATTTAGTCTGCATTTAAAACACAAAGCACTATGTTTTGCCAAAGGGTTACCATTTCCTAATGTTATAGGTGCCATTAGTGCCTGAACAAATATCACAACCAGTTGATGCACATTCTTCAGAGTGTGTAGATCCAGTAGGTGTGAACTTAAAGTACTTTTTTGTGTTTAACCGAAGGATGTGCCTTTACAGCACACTCCTTCAAAAGAATGTGGGACAGAACAAATGCATTCAAAATGTACCCCCATGGGCAATTACAAAACACTGGCGATGAGAGGGGAAACGATGTTCCATGAGCGATCTTATTAAAGAAAATATCAATACTTGACCTTGAGATTTAAAAATGGCTCTACATCAAAAAGCGAATAAGAAATCAATAGTCTTGAAAAATTAATTCAACATATTTGTAAAGGCAGGCCTTCAGAAGGAAATGTGGATGATTCAAAATCACTTTATTCAATGTAGCAGTTGTAACCTACTGCTGAGCTTAACATTTTGATTTATCTGCTATTTTCATAGGATATTCTCCCTTGAAGATCAAAGTTAATTCTGTTTATCTTTGCAAAACACAACCTTCAGCCCTTGGTATTGTGCTTGAAATAATCATATTTTCTGTGTATTCGTTCTATAAATGTACTCTGGAACTGATGGTTCGGATTGGGAAGAGCTGAAAACTTGTTTCTAATTTGAAACATAAGTTATGAGTGTATTTTGAGCTTTATTCATATCTTCCAATTGTATATCAAGTTGAACTGCACATCTCTTTAGGCTGTTACACTACATACAATGATATACATACATTGATATTATGAAGAGCTCCCGTTTGTCTACTACGTGCTGAGCAGAAACACGCCACGCCGAGCAGAAACACGCCACGCCGAGCAGAAAAACATCTGTCTGTCCATCCGGCGACTTGTGCGTTTCCACTTCTCTGCTCCTTTGTCCTAGCCTCCCTAGGCAGCTGTGTAACCGTGGCGACACCTGCATGGATCTTATTAAGGACACCAACAGGGGAGTAGCTGGCTGAGCCTTGGCAACGGGCCTAAGTGGCTCTCGAAGGAGACCAAATTATAGCGTTGTCTAAGGACACCCGAGTGGAAGCTAGCAGCCCACACCACTCCAACCCTCAGGAGTCTAATGCAGAGACTCTTCTACAACCTGATTGTTTTCTCATCATGGAGGTTTTCCCCACTCCTAACTCATTTCTACAGTATCTCATAAATTGCCCATAAACTGCACAATCACTTAACAAGATCCAGCTCTGTCTAATATGAATTCCTGGTTGTGGACGGAGTTTATGTTTCCCAAACGTGATGTTTGGCCTTCCCCCCCGATCAGCACCGTTCCAGTAAATGTGATCCCGCCATTTCGGGGTAATGATTTATGAAACCGCACAGGGTAAACTTTCATGACATCATTTCCTTTTCTGGCGGGCTGTCTCTCAGCTGTGAATGTAATCAGTTGCATGTCCAATTACGCTCAAACTCACTCATCTAGCGCTGTGCCAAGTTCTGAAGCGTGGCACTATTTGGATGATGGGGCTGTCGTGAACTGAAATAGAATGGATTTTCTTGGCTTGTTTGTCTTGTCAAATGCCACTTTTAAGAGAACGATCTAGCAACAAAAGACATACTGATCACGCCTGGATGCAAGTTTTTCCACCATATTCCTAAATGTCTCCCATGTGCCTCGAAAAACAAGAAAAATATTCTGGAGTAATCTTGGCTTCATGAACCTTGCTGAAAATGTGGGGCACAGATGGCCGATAATTATTTCTGTCTGTGTTTATTGCTCCTGGCTAGGTCCCATCTCTTCTAAAAGAATGGTGTCTGTTTAGGATAGTCCAAAAGTTGGATCTGAATTCAGTTAGTGCAAATAGTAGATGGGGGGGTGTCTCAGAATGGAGCATGGTGTCAAAGACTCAGTTCTTAAGCTGTGAACTTCAAGAGAATTTCATTTGCCTTTATCCTATTAGTAAGGGACTAAATATAACAATTTGTTTCCAGCTTGCCATCAGTGCTGTTTATGATAATTAGGTAGGGAGAGCTACAGGCTTGTTGGAGGCACATTTGCACGGCGAAAAGCTCATAATTAGAACATAAAAAAAAAGTTGTCAGTTGAAAATCTTCATTGGCATAGACAAATGAGACGCTTTGCCTTTTGCACACAGAGATGTATTAGTTCCATTAATTTGTGTTGATTTGGTTAATCATCACCAGTTGCTGTCAAGCTCAGATTATAGGGAGATGTTTACGGCCTCCATGCTCGGCAAACTGAGACGTTATTGTAATTCCGAAGCCGGATAATCATAGTCGGAGCCCCTGGATGCTTAATGAGGTTAAATAGGGAACAGGGCAGCGCGGCAATCAATGAGTCATCAATCAAGAATTGGCAGAACGCACATCTGGGAATGATTCGGCCAAGCAGGTTCCACACACGCCAATATTTATCGAGCAGGCAAAACACGACAGACTCCGCTCCCCCAGCTTTGCCATCTGACCAATGATGAGAAGGGAATGAGGTCTGTAGGCGAAGGACCTAAGCCTTCTGTGAAAGCTGCCTCCAGCTCTTCGCACTGGGCTGCTGATATCCGACCCATGTCTTTTTGATATCGCTACGTTTTTCAGCGTGTAGCTGGTTTCTGTTGTTCCTCTCCTCCTCTTCGCGTTTCACTCCTTTCCTGGGTTCCTCTGAGTGCTCGCTGACAGGAGGATGCTGCTCTGAAACAACCCTTTGTTGGTAGAAGGGTTATTTTTAGCGGACTCCATGTCAGTCACTGAGCTCAGAAGTGCTTGTGTGAAGTCAATCACTGCCTGGAGGGCCTTGCTTCTGTATGTGTGGCGGTGGAGGAGGGAAAAGAGCGATTTACACATTTCGGGAGGAGGTCACGGAATTAACATTCAGAAATGAATCATAATGAATTCTAGGAGTTCCTAGAGAGACATGGTGTATTGGCCTTCTTGCTGGTGTGTTTCTGTTCCCATCTGTACTTTTGTCTTTGCTATAGGGTTTCACTGAGAGTGCAATAGTAAGCTGTCTAGAGAATGTTGGGGAAAAAAGATCCTACTCTTAAAAGTTCACAGCTTGGAAATGGTATTCATGTGAGACAGAAACCTGAACATGATTGTTTAAAGTGTAAAACACCTTGAAGTTTTTTTTGTTTCTTCCAGACTTATTGAGAGTGAGAATTTGGAATATGTTCAAGTGGGCCATGTGTTCTCTCTCCGGAGGTGAGAAAATACACATCTGATACCTTAAAATGGTGAGGCTCAATTTGGATGTCATCGCTAGAGGCTGTAATGTGTTCCAAGAGATGACCTTATGGTGAACCGTATTGGTCCTCTAAATTAACATGTGGAAGTACTCTAATGTCAATTTTCTTTCTTGCGTGCCTTACCCCAGCCATCACCCCTCATTCCAGCTTGATAACACAAGCGGAGCTGAACCATAGTCAAGTAGACGATGACAAAATACATGTCAGACCTCCACTTGGTTTTCACTAAATCTAAATGCAACCATGCAGTATCAGGAGAAAGGCCGGATTATTCTGTACTGAACAATTGCCAATCTGGGATGTTTGCATTATTTGAGGTGTGGCAACAGAAAGCCCAGTAGTAATTGGAGCACTGGCCTAGAAAGACGAAAGGTCGCCCATTTGAAAGTTAAAAAAACATATTGAGGACAATTTTGTTTACACCCTGGTTAGTGAGCATTTCTCTTTTTGCCAAGACGATCCATGCACCTGACAGGTGTCGCTTATCAAGACCCTGATTAAACAGCTTAACCATTGCACAGGGTGTAGTTGTCCTGGGGACAATAAAAGTCCATTCTAAAATGTGCAGCTTTGTCACACAACACAGTACCAAAGAGAGTCAAGCTTTAAGGAAGAGTGCAATTGAAGGAACCGCCCTATAAAGAGCAGACCATGTGTAACCACGCCAGCATAGGACCTCCATATTCAGCTCTTTCAGTTGTCGGATGGTCTGAGACCACACACAAATGAGAAGTGTGGTCTTAATGGATGAATCCAGACTAAATCTGTAACAGGCAGTGACTCAGGTTAACCTTTGAAATCGTTGCATGTTGTATTCACATGCAAGGTACAATGTATATTTTCTTTAAATTACAAGCATTCATCCTCTTGGTATTAAAGGCCTGGGTGCTACTTCTAGCTCGCTTGCAGGGGAGAAGGGGAGTTCTAGAGATATGTGCCGGTGGGCTAAACTCAGTCCTGGTTCACAGCAATCTGAATCTCATTAATTGCTTACCTTTTGGGACATGGCCAAGGAGCTTTAAGCCGTGGCAAAGGCAATTTCTTTAAGTTGTTCAGCACAGGTTTAATAGCTCTCATATTGCTGTAAGCTGGCCTGGTACAATACTCTCCCCAACAAGTGCTGAAGTTAGTCGACTTCCTGGCCCCTTTCATTTTTTTTAATACTCTTAAAAACATAGGTTAAACAGCTTCCTTAAAAAATATATGTAAAGAAAAAAATGTTGGCAAAAACTGAACAAGAAAATAAATGTTTACAATATGGTACTGTGGGAAATAAATTGCCTCCTTTCTGATTTTAAATATGTGCCTTTTTTTACTCCAAATGTTATCAGATTTTCAACCAAACATTATACTGTATTAGATCAAGGCAACATGAGAACAAATAAAATGTGTATATTTATTTCATTTTCTCACTGCATCAACTATTTGAAGAACACAGTTCACGCTATCTCTACAGACGTTATAGGTTTAATCAGGACGCCTTCAATTAATAAAATAATATGAAGTTAACATAAAGGTTTATTAGGTTTTAATTGAAGATCGGATAGCGTTTAGTGTACAGAAATACACAAACAGAGAACATTGTCATTAAACAGGGATATAATTTAGAAGAATTAGTTACACGCCATAACTTCTTTCACAACTTTTGTTTGTTTGAAATCTATCTTTTTCCAACCCTTCCTCTTCCAGAAAATCTAAAAGTCTCATTTCCATGCATGCCACAATTTCCCCCTGCACATGAATACACGGGCTGTTAATGCCACTCTCATGTTGTCAACTACGAAATCAGAATGAAGGGTTTTTGTGTGTGCTCTCTGAATGAGAGCCTGTGCATGTAGGAGGCGCTGGTTTGTTCTTGTGCTTGAGAGACACTTCTATCCGGTTTTGAATGTCTGTGTGCCTCTCTCTGTGGGTGTCTGTGGTAGGACGGGGGTTGGAGACGAGTGCGTTTGCGTGTATTCACGCGCAGGTTTTGAGTGGCCTCTTTGTCGTGACCCCCTGGGCTGTTGATCACGTTTTGTCAGAAACTCATCTTCTCAGCCGCGGCGCTGGAGAGACCATGGAGGACCTCTGTCATTCACTGACAGCACTTGAACCTGAAGCTTCGGCGCATACATAGGTCCCCCCCAAATCCCAATTAATGAGGGAAATGTTTGAAGAGGGTGCCCTTGACTCCACCAGTGACGGCTTAATTGTAATCTCCCACAATGCCCCTGGGCAACAACCTTCCCCGTTCAACAGCACCCCAGCACTTCTGATTGAACTGAAAGGCGTTTTTTGCATATTCGTTTAGCTATCAGGTCGCCCGTATAGTGGGAACATATGTTACTGTCTGAGACCTCTTTCGATGGTCAAGGTCAAGGCTGGGTAGGCGTTGACAACCACGGATAACATACAGAGGGAAAATTGAAGTAATCGTAAATATCTATTGCTATCCATTTGTTGTGTGACAGTGCCATGCAGTTCCCTTGATAAGAGCAAGGTAAAAATGTGTGCACTTGCTACTGCCAGTCATTCTGGAGGGGAGCGTTTGCTAAACGACTTACACGTAAATGAGTGATGTGACCTTGGAGTTAATACTCTCTCGGAACGCTAATAATAAAAAGAACTATGGTTTTATGGCCTTCCGGGCTCTACTTGACCTTCTAACGCCCATTAGCGGGCAGTTCTGCACGGATCCTTGCCCCGACATGTTTATTTCTCACCTTGTTCCGACCATTGTGTCATGTTAATCTGAGAACTACCCCGCAATGGATCACGTACAATGGTCGTTAGCGTCTCTGCATTCAGTCAAAATGACCCTCTTTCAGTATTGTTAGAGTAAAACGTAATCATTATGTCTAAGCAAAGTACAGGACATCTTGAGCTTGGTTAATGTGATTTTGTGCAGTCCTGACAATTCCGCGAAAGGAAGCATTCATATCTGATTATTTTCCTGAAACTTCATCCTTTCAAGTACAAATCAGTGGGGGCAACCAAAAAAGGGATGACCTATAAGGACTCTTATTGCTGTACAGTGGATTGGAAGTCCCTTCCTACTGACTACCTGTCAGACTATGCCGGTTTGGCAATGTGTAAGAGACCATAGTAAACAGGTAACTGAAAATACCAAAATGGCAACCAGATGCTGCAATAGAGGAGTTAGACTAGATAGCTTCAGTGCTGAGGTAGAGTGGATGACGATCACCTAGTCCCTGTGGGTCACAGAGGCTTAGACCAAAGCTTTTATCTCCAGTCAGATTGCTTCATTCATCCTATTCGCCATGTTGATGTCTTGGATGGAGCCTGTGGTGGATTTCAGGCCCTGGTGCATTGTGGGGTCAGCTCTGACATACACCGTCCTGGGACTTTGCCTCCTGGGACATGACAGTGTCGGACACTATTATCCTAGTCAGGGCATGCTAGATAAAAAAAAAAAAAAATTTTTTTTAAAAAGACAGGGTGGCCCTAGTGGAAGCAAGGTGCATTAATGGGAGGCTTTTAAAAGTGAATGAGGGCGAAAAGGCGCTCAATTCGTCATTGTGTGCAAAGAGCGTGGCGGCCGTCACTTCACCTCTTGTTAACATAATGCGGGCTTTAAAAAAATGGCACGGCTGAAAGCATTTCTCCAGCATAAATAATGCAAATAGGAGAAATACATTTTTGCAACAGGTTAGGGTCCTGCTCATGTCTATTCAAAGCCATGCTCAGCCTTTTCACCTCATATATACTTAGGTTTTTAAAAGCCTCTCCTGTGCAACGAGGCAGTTGGCATAATGGATCCAAGGACATTTGTAGAAAAGATGGAAGACAGTCAAAACTATACACAGCTTATTGTAGGGACAAGGAACTCTGTTGGCCGAGAAAAATAAATCAAAGTGCAGGGGACTAAATCTCTGGCAGTATTAAAGACGCGGCATTCGGCATATCCACACGTTCTCACCCAGTGCTCAGGGAGTACCTCCAGTGATAAGACAAGCGTGTTTGCTTATTCCATCCCTGGTTCTACCACGGCTGTTTCCAAATCCCCTAGAAGAGCTGGTTTTACCATTATCGCTTCCTATATTTTAAAGATTGACAAACTTGATAGATGCAGTAGAAGATGCTCTTTAGTTGCACCAAACAAACCATCAAAGCCTGGGTGCGAGCCTTGAATGTGCCACTAGCTGACATGTGGCTGGGAATCACCCAGGGGTGAAATAAATATGCCAGCACTGCCCGTAGAACAGGTTAGCATCGTCAGCAGGGATTTCCCTCAGCCGACTCGGCCGCCTGCTGAGCAACCTGTGGTCGTCAGGTGAGTGGGTTTGCTCTCAGGTGAGTGGGCGTGGTTGTTAGATGAAGGTTTGCCACAGAGTGAAATAGGGTACCGTTTATTTACCGCTACTTTACCAGGTAAGTAAGTATGACTCAGAACACGTTCTTATTTTCAGCAACGGCCTGGAAGCAGTTGGGGTTAACCATCTTGCTGAAGCACAGAACTACCAATTTTTCACCTCTTCGGCTCGGGGGTTCGATCTAGCAACATTTAGATCACTCTTTCGATCATCTTTCCGCAAGGCTTTCCTGTCATCCGGATGCCGTGGGAAAAAAACGTATGACTGTATATCAGATCACAGCCCTGACCAGGGGTGGAATGACTGGAACAGGCTCTATGTACAGTATTGCCAGGATACTTCCTGTCACATCTCCTTGATCTTGTTTGGTGGAGGTGCGGCTTCTGAATGGATGAATTGACGTCTGGTTTAATTTTGGCCAGGCTGTGATGAAGCTGTGTGAACATCGCTAAGCTCTGGCCAGAGTCATCAGCTGTCTCGCTGGGGATGCTAAAGCGAAGTGCTACCAGGGCCAATACATTCCTCCCCTGTGATATCATTAAACCATGTTCGCTTCCTCTCTCCCCCACCCGGGTAAAATCAGGAACTGATTCGGGTCAGTTCTCGTCAACCAAGTTCTATTCAGTTAGCACAGTGAGCTGAACTGTGGATCTGGCCCAGGGCCAGATGATGAGGACGCGAAAACATGTTGTTCCGCTCCTGCATTAACGCCACGTATCAGCATGGTGGCAGCACAGCCAAAGACCTTCAGCAGCACATGGAAGGAGACACTCCACACGCGCACACGCACACACTTCCCAACAGTCACTGCAACGACACAACACCATCAAAGTTAATGAAGGACTGCTTAACCTCATCTCTGCCTTCCTGACATGGACAGTGGAGTGATGACACTAGAGTGGTGGTCTGTCCAGGCTAGTGTCCTGAACTACTCTTTCCGACTGTATAGTGAGAAAGTGACACACACACACACACACACACACACACACACACACACACACACACACACACACACACACACACACACACACACACACACTTCTGTCTTTTGATTAGCCCTGGCTGCCGAACACGCTAAGTGGGCTGCCATCACACAGAAAAGGGGCTTAAGAGGGTGGCGGCTGGTTTGCTGTTTCCTCTGGGCTCTATGTGGAAGAGATAGGAGAGAGATGGGAGAGAGAGAAAGCAAAAGCCTGAGAAAGAGCGAGGGAAGAGGAGAGAGGGAGAGGGAGGGGGAGAGAGATGGGGCCTTGGGCAGTTCTCCAAACCAGAGATAAGTGGACCATGAAGTTTGGAAGGCCTGATAGCAGGATGGCAGCACTCAATGAAATCAACATGTTAAAAAAAAAAAAACTACAAAAACTCCACTGACAACAGTATTGCTTTTAAGAAGGCAGCTTGAAGGTATCAGAGCGGGGTGTGTGTGTTTGTGTGTGTGTGTCGGTGGCCGAGGTGTCAATTTCAGGACAAGAGGAAGGGGTGTGGAGGAAGTGTCCTCTAACTAACAGGCTATTGAGTGGGACACGGCTCTGATTGTGCTTTATCAACAACAGTGTGTGTGTGTGTGTGTGTGTGTGTGTGTGTGTGTGTGTGTGTGCGCATGCTTGTCCTGCACTGTGCCTGTGGGTGGTTTACATGATAAATACTAGGTCTTTGAAAAATACCTCAACAGATATTAGCGGTGATAATAGCTATAGTCATTATCTTTTTATACCACAGATCTTCCTCATTTGTGATCTCAAGTCCCTGGGAGCTGTCTGAGATGACTTCCACGGAAAAGACTGTCAATAGTTGCCATTGATCGGCACACATTCCAACCTTCCCGTTGGGCTGGGGGGGATATGCAAGGCAAGTCCTGACGTTAGCTGATGACCCTTTAAACTGCCAGACCAGTTGCTTTACCCTCTGGTGAAGTTCCCATTTCATTTCCCATGGAACACATGAACATGCATGAACACCACACACACACACACACACACACACACACACACACACACACACACACACACACAC
>JACXGI010002283.1:0-10725 GCA_016801175.1 Esox masquinongy | reverse complement strand
GTCTGGGAAGAGAGATCCCAGTAATATGTCACACTGCACTCAATAACTGCTACCAATTGACCGGCACAGAAGTGCGACTTATGTTCTCTGCTGTCAAAGCTGAGTACAGAAAAAAAAAGTTTAAAAATATATATAATCCGGAAAAAAGTGTGTGTGCGTGCGTGCGTGCGTGCGTGCGTGCGTGCGTGCATGCTTGTCCTGCACTGTGCCTGTGGGTGGTTTACGTGATAAATACTAGGTATCTGTTCATGTGTGTTTGTATGTCAATTTGTTTTGGGTGTGTGCACACCAGCTACTGTTTATTTGGGTAATGCATTTTCTATACTTTCAAACAGATCACTTCCACCAATCCTTCAGCATACAGGCCACCACTGGCTTTGTGTGTCTATCAAACTCCTGCCTCCTCCTCTTTATTGTGCTCTCTGCTGTGTCACCGGGGGCTGTCAAATGGGAGTGAGCTAACCTGTTTGCGCTGCATTGAGGCCTAATTGATCCCAGAGGCCGGGGAGTTAAGCTCTTCTCACCCCGGCTTGACTCCACAATGACTTGTCTGGGAGGGAAACGACACCTGCTGGCACACATCAGGGTGTTCCAATGACAGGGAAGAGCGTGGGGTTGTGGGGTACTAAAAAAGACGGCCTCATCTGTCTTTCACAGACAACTGTATAAGAGGATTGGGAAATGTGGGTGGGGGGGGGTTTACAATGGGGCTGGTTCCACAGGTGTGGAGATTGCTACACATTTACCGCAGAGGCTATTGTGCTGCCTGACAGGCTAAAACGACCCCAGGGGGACAATGTGAACAGGGGTGGCTTTGTAGTGTTTACAACACACTGGGAAAACAGGAAGACACCAGGTGTGTGCCGAGGAGGTGAAGTAGAGGAGTCGTGTGCTGAGAGGAGAGTTGGTGACACAAACATAAGGCGTCACAAACGCACCCTCAGTTCTGCAAGTCTCAACCGCCTGGCGATCAGCCTACCTTTGACTAGCCGCCATGAAAGTGCAAGCAGGCAGTAGACGAGGCCAAATCTATCGAACGCCCGGAGCTTTCAATGTAAAGACGTTTTGCAACAGCGGCGTCGCACCAAGTGTTGCAAACGCGGCCGCATTTCAAAGTGGATGTGTGGGAGTCGAGTGAGAATGTGTCTGCTCTCCGGCAGCCCCTCGTCGCCTCTCCCCGCGTTGCCGGGGGCGATAGCTGGGTTTGGCACTCCGGTTATCGACGCCGGCAAGTAGGAGAGGTGCTCCAGCGCCGTCGCACAACAGCTCCCTATCACACTCCAGCTGAAGGACAGGAGGGTCACTTTGTTGACCCGCTTTTAAAGCCCTGCCACTTGGACAGTAATCACCAAAAATAACACCGGTACTCTAAAGAGCCTCCTGCTCATTGGCCCGTGAACCGAGGCACACAGCAAGCACTCCCAGAATGACCGTGTTAATCACCAGCAGCAGCAGAGGTGGGCCCTTTGGAAAACATCCATATTCAACTGCATTTTGCTAAAAAGGCATTGGGCGACCCCCGTGCCTTAGCCCCCGTGTGTTGCAATATCAAATCAAAAACAGCGGCTCGCAAATAAATCAAATGCGCGTGCCGAAGCCCCCGCTGTCCCGACAGAATAGTTTACAGGAATGTTACCGTTCTCCCCCATATAAATGACATGTCACATTCTGTCGAAGTGAGAAGCAACAGCACAATACGACCGGATGCTGGGTCATCACACAGTTTGACGATTTATATATTTGAACTGCCAGAAAGGATTCATTCATAATGAAACAGTAGCCATGTTGTATCTGGATATCTTGAGCATCTGAGAGCTTGCACTCTGACCTTTCATTGGAGGATGTTATTGTAATCTAAAAAGTGTCACAGAGAGAAATGAACATCAGAGTTAAGTGGACCCCCTGTGTTCTCTCTCTCTCTCTGTCTCTCTCTGTCTCTCTCTCTCTAGTAGGCCCAATTTGAACCGAGGGCGGTCACAACTATTGATTGCTCTAAGGATGTGGGAAAGAGCTCATTGTGGCAGAGTTTTTCAGGAGCCTCTCGTCTCCTTTCTTTTCCCTGTTTACCTTTAGTGCCTTAACGAATTGGCCTGATAGGCAGCTGTGTTTTCAAAAGGCTTACACGCCACAGGTTTCTTTGGAGAGGACGGCCTCTTTCATGGCAGGATTAGAGGCAAATCCATCAGCCCCAGATAGGATTCTCTGAAGGGGAATTCCTTAAAAACTAGCCCTGTTTTTTTTTTTTGGTGTGTCGATTTGTGAAATCTGGCCGTGTCGGATTGAACCTGCTGGATTAACAAATAGTGTCTCACTGTTTTTTTTTCGGTAATGAGGATGTGATACAATCAGCAGAGTGGACGGCCTTTGGAAAACACCCACAAAACATTTTTCGGCAGCCTGGGCACACGCTTTGATGAAACTATTCCTTGTGTTTTAAAGATACGGCCAAGTGGCTGTTGTCAGAATGAGAATTGCAGAAAAGTAATTGGCTCCGTTCCCCCCGTTCGCTCGACAGCAGCAGCATTCAAACCGACGCGGGCCAGGGGCATCTGCCAAAAGACTCCATGCCCCCCTTCCGCTCCGTTTTTTTTGTTTGGCGACACTGCTCATGTCTGCATGTCCCTTTTGATAAGGCCCTTTCATCCTGTTTGCATTGATTACAGGCTGACGAGTCACCCTGATACACTCGGGGCCCTATTCAGGCCGGCCTCGCTGCACACTGGGCCCATTGTGACCAGGAATGTGTCTCTTTTCAGGGCCCGAGCCCGCCTATGAAAGCATGTCAATAATCCTGAGACAGCAGCGCTCTGCAATACCCCGACTTGCCATGGAAATAAGGCCCTCATTTTCCGCTTCACCGAGGAGAGAGTCCTGGCTGGATGGAAGAGCGCGGACGGATGGACGCAAAGCATCAAACCCTCAGCCCACCGCCTCTGCTTCTGAGTGGGTGGGGGGGCTGTCTAAACGGTTGCAGTGCTAGCATTTAGATAAACGAATATGTCCATGATCCAAAGGGAAACAGTTTGTTAGGTGTGGGCTCTTGTGAAACGGGATGCAAAGTCCCCGTTTGACGATGTATTAGGAGCTGTGAGAAAGGTTGCACGCGTTAATAGCCCCACCTCATCTTCAAAACTGAGGACTAAAAGAGACAAAAAGAACCAACTTCTCATTTCAGGAAGTATTGGTTTTAAGTTGCGAGTGGTAGTGGCTGGAAAGAACCAGCAGCAGGCTTGGCCGTCAGACTGTGGTTTCGGGTACTGGAGGTTTGTTTGAGTAGAGAGCGTAATTCTGCAAGTAGAACAAATGGGTTTTGCGTCTTTAGCGGCCACTAAAACCATTGAAAATGGACATCTGTTTTATTTATTTTGGGGCTGGTCTGAGGGGCCCAGGTAGGGTTGTGGGAATCTGACGGTAAGCCTGGGACGAAGTGAAACAGGGAGGCCGATCATCACTCTGCAAAGAATTAAAACCACCTCTGCAAATAGCCCCTGTGTGTATAAAGGGCCTCGGGTGGGAGTTTCACAGCGTCTGGGGTTCCAGTGTAAATAAACAGTGCATAGGTCTGCGATGGTGGAGGGCCTCTTCTCCCCGAGGTAAGGCCTTGGCCTTTGTTGCCTCCTAATCCAGGCCACTCTCAATTGACGACGAGGAAAAGTGGGCCTCTGTGTGTGTGTGTGTGTGAGTGAGTGAGTGAGTGAGAGACTGTGTGAAAGAGAGCTATGAAGACTGCAAGGTATAGCATGTACTTGTGAAGGATCAAGGTCCTGTGTGTGTGTGTGCGCGCGTGTGCGTGTGTGTGTGTGAGAGAGAGAGAGCGAGAGAAAGATTGTGAGAGACTGACTTTCAGATCTACTCTGTGTTTTAAATTCTAACCACTTATGGCCACGTAATGGTTTTCGTTAATCGTGATATGATGGAAATCGATCTGGATTTCATACATAGTTTCCTTCCCATACTTGAGCAAACTGGTAGACTGGAAGCCCTTTGGCCCACTTTTAGTACTTTGGGCCTTTTGTGATACATTCTCTCTCAGCCCGGGGTCTTTGTCCCACCCCTCAGCTATCCCACGTGGGCCAGTCCAAAGTTTACAGTGAGGTAGCCAATCAGGATTGGCCCTGTCCTCCCTCTTTGAGTGAACGACCCTGTGAGCCTCCCCGAGCATAAACATCTGAGAGGCGTCCAATTAAAGCAGCAATATCTCCAGGCGCTTGAAGGTTAATCGAAAGCAAAATGGCGTCAACTCAAAATGTACACATAGCTTACATTTTAAAGTGAACACCATGTATTTTTTGTGCGTCCTGGTCTTTACAGGTAGAAATTATGGATTTTTTTTTTTACATGGTCAAAAAGTCAAAATGAATCATTTGTTTGTTACCCATGTGTAAAACAAGGCTGTTTTAGTGTTGAAAAATATAGGGCCATTAGATATTTGACTACTTGCATAATTCTCACTACTCTTCCTGCAGTCTCTAGCACGATGAATAATTTAGTGATGCTGAGTAAACAGGACAGGAGCAATGATTAGGTTCACTGACATGTACGATGTTGACTAGACTTTGGTAATAAATCATTACCTTTATTTAGAAAACTTGCTTATAGCAATGTGTTGATATTTCTAAGGCTGTGAAGAACACCATCACCGGCCTACCCAATCCTACTTACCCCCGTTCTCAAAAACAGAGACTGAAATATATGCATAAAAATCTCACACCATTTTTGTTCTACTGAGAGGAAAAAACTAATGAAGACAAAAACTGTAGGCTGCAATGAGCCAATGTTTGAGCGAGGTAAATGCTTTGTTTTGCAGTAATACAAATGTATTCGGTGGAGGAGGGGGGAATCAAACTGATATTTAGCCCCTACTAGCTTTTTTTTCCCTTCTCCTTTTGTTTTATGCAAGGCTCTTTTTACCACATGGTAGTGACAGATTGTTTGAGCTGGAAGGAAAAGCCATTCGAAGCTAATTAAGCAGCCATTCCAGGCACTATTCGCAGGCAGGAGGGAGAGAGAAGCACAGGCATTTGTCAGCGCTGAACCCCGCGTGGTATTGATTGACAACATGGGATCCTGACTGACAGCCTTGGCTGCCACTGGCCAATCGTACACGAGGTGGTAAGACAGCTGCACAGCTATTGGATAACGAGCAGTGAAGGGAAAGGGGAGCCCCACGTGGGGCTGAGTACAGCGAGCAACACGTGATAGGCTGAGACTTCCTCGGGCGCAGACATGTTGTACCTTCAACGTTGCCGATATGAAAGCTTGTTGATGCTTGAGGTCTTATTAAAAATGTAGGTCGATCAAATCAGTCTGATGATCAATGAATACATTTAATCCCCCTTTTCTAGTATCCGTGTAAGATTTATGCATGCGTTATGCTTATTAAATTCAATCGTTCTTAATTATAGGCTTCAAACCTCTGATTGTGATGTAGCAAATCATTCATTGAACACTACAGTCCTAATTCATTAGGCTATTTGGATCTTCTAAGCTAGCAAATTATCTAACACATTATTTATGCAGAACACATTTGTGGTGCGTGTGCATTTCAAATTTCAAAACTGCAGTTGGTTTTTAAACGTTTAAACGAGAAGAGAAATACATAGCTTTTAGAGACAAGGAGTAGCCTACTTGTATGGTAGGCCAACAACCCTTTTCAATCCGAAGCACGTGCTAGATATGAAATTTGATTATGTTGTAGGCTAGTCTGTCTACAAGGATAGGACATTTAATCAAATGTAATGTACCTGCACATGTCTGCATCACATGTGGGAGATAATATATCAACGGGGAAAGGTCAAACTGTATACCCAGATTTGTGGCAACAAAATGAATAATTACCGTTGTTTATAAGTTGTTCGTCTGTTGAATTCCAGTATAGATCCAAAATGGCGAATATATGAGGTCATATATCACAGTCCAATCGGAACACAGTGGTATTATGTACCCCACGTGGGGACATCCCTCTCTGATAGGCCAATGTAGATAAACTCCTTCGGAGAATCTGATTGGCTTGTAAGAGGCCCTCTCGCGGCAGTTGAGTCCTCGTGTCAGTGCACAGTCTGTGTGTGGTACAGAAAGCTGTGGAGGAACAGGGTAAATCGAATGCAAGCAATTGTTACGTTACAATATCCAACTTTTCTACGATTTAACCTCTTTTAACTTACACATTTGTATCTGGACCTACTGACTGACTCGTCGACAATTTTGGTGGGCCAAAAAAGGCTTTTCCCGGAAGTTTTATGCGGTCAACAACTTGTCCTAATCGACGTCTCTACGACCTCGGATCGGAAAAGCATTGTCGAGGCAGTTGGTGCGGCGCCTCGAGATCACCGGAGTTTTAAAGGGCTTGTCTGGGACAAGGATTCCATGTAACCAGCGACTGCTTTTGGATCATTTCTTAATTCTCACTCATAAGGACGGTTACGGAGCCGAGGATTGTGAAAAATTCGTTAAAGAAGGGGATTATTGCTGTCGTAGGGGAGGGAAATCAATCGAGACAAAGGTAAAGAAGACATGAGAAGAGCCCGCTAACAAGACGGGTGGTGTAGCTAACATGGCTGGTCTACTTTGAAAGCTGCTGTTTGTCTAATATTACCGACTCTGATTGTCGGAATTTCGTAAACCACCTTCTATTTTTCTGTTTTCCAGTTGCGCTTTTGTAGGTTAACACAGCTCGTCGAATAGCAAAATGTGAAAACATTTTTTTTCTCGAATGCAGATAATAAAAAACAATCTATCAAGTTAGATTGACCCGGCTATAGTATGTTGGTTTTGGATACATTGCTGCGTAGCACCGGTAACAATATTACTGTGGTATTCTTTCTGCTACTGTAGTGCATAATTATCACTCTTGACACCAACAAACCTGTCAAGCAATCATATTTAGATATCACAATTTCCCTGAATCCGTCTGAGCATATTTGCTAATCCAGAATAGGGATTTAGTGGAAAATAAATGTATTTTGAGAGACAGGCCAGGTGATAATTGTCCAAGTAGTCTATAGGTTATTAATTTACATGGGCTAGGCTATGCCATGGACTCAGTTCAGTCTCCCTTGCTGTCGTCACGGACATATTTTCAAGCTATGCGTTTTTATACTGCATATCTAGTTACACAGCTAATATCCATTTTGTTTTTCATTTTGTTTTGAATGTTTGTGATGGTGAAGGACAAGGAGCTTAAAAGCTCCAATAAAGATCGAGAGATCCGACGGTCGAAGTGCGCTCTCAGCCGCGGAGGATTGGGCTTTGTCCGACCGCTTGTGCACACAGGGAGGGGTGGCGGACTATCGCAGATCTACTTGGACTACTGAAATATCTACGATTTTCCTATAAAGAAAGGATACGTTCAAGATGTATCCACAGGGCCGGCATCCGGTAAGTAGTCCAGCTCTTCAGATTACTAGGCCTATGTGAAATAATGCAAATGTACCGCCTTTAAAGTAATTAGCTTGTCAGACACGAGCTCGTGATCTGCACCTTACTATTTATGGTCTGTAGGTCGAGTAGTCCAGTCTCCTTGTTCGTAACACTCGACATTACATTTTGACTCTGAGGAAACTGCAAATTAACAATAGCTTATATGAATCTCTTGTGCACAGTGTTAGTGCCAATATTATATTGAAAGTGAAAAACATCAATTTTATTGACGAATTATTTGTACCCACACCGTTCTTCAGCGGGTGCATTGAAGCATTGGCGGATATGCTGTAATTATCTGGCCTACTGCACGGCATGCATTGAATTCCTCACAAAGCAGGTTGTGATTACTATTTTTTTTCCCTCTCTCGCCAACCACCCACCATCCTCCCGGTGCTCTTTGAGGGCGGGCGCGCTGACCCGCCTCTGTCATCGCACTCCGCGGAGTGATCGTGGTTCTTCCCACCATTATAAAAGCGGCCGCTAGGCAGGGCTCAAGGGAACGTTTGAGCACCATACTGACAAACCACCATTCAGCTGGAGCGAAATCCATTTTACACGGAAGAGATGTAGGCTAGGAGAGAGAGGCTGAAAAAGCAATCATGAGGATGCCACTATGGCACAGTCTGCCGCTGTTGATTATAAAGTGCGTGTGTGTGTGCGTGCGTGCTTGTGTGTGTGTGTGTGTGCGCGCGCGCGCGCGTGTTTCGGGGGTCTACGCGGTGTTTTGTAGTGGGTGTGGCTGCACCACAACTTCAGGGGGATATTGATATAAACATTGTGTTTTTTAGGCACCTCACCAGCCAGGTCAGCCTGGATTTAAGTTTACCGTGGCCGAGTCCTGCGACAGGATCAAAGACGAGTTTCAATTCCTGCAAGCCCAGTACCACAGGTAATGACACCACATTTATCGGGTGTACTTGAAATGACGGTGTGACCAGACTGAATATATAAGTAACATACAAGTAATGTTTTCAGGTACTCTGTGTACTGTGGAATTTTAGATGGCATTGTTGATATTAGAGGGGGCATTTCGATTTTCTTGGTGATATTAGTTTCATTTGGGGTGGATGTACTTTATGCATATAACTCATTTTGATGTGGTATAAATATTTATAATTTGGTCTTTTTAACCGTTGTTAGCCACGTAATGGACTTGTGTGAATAATGGCTCCCATTTGGTTCTTTTTCAGCCTCAAAGTGGAGTATGACAAATTGGCCAATGAGAAGACCGAGATGCAGCGTCACTATGTCATGGTAAGAAAACATTAAAGCCTTGCATGTCATAGTAGGATGTCCTGCTATTCCCCCCCAGATAAAGCGGCCACAACACAACCATGTTTGTTAGCGTAGGAAATTTTCTGTCTTTGGGTGCATTTGAGATTGTTGACTCATGCTTCTCCCTGTAGCCAGGAAGGAACATTAGGCCTCCTGTGATTGGGGGAGGTGTGCTCATGCCTGTAAAGAGGAACGTTTTTTTTTTTTTTGTGAAACTCCACCACGAGGTCAAATGTCCGGCTGTTGATTATGGGGTGTGACGGCTGAGGCCTCGGGGTGGGGGTGGGGGTCATACTGGCCTAGGGGCCTCTCTTATAACCCGCCCCACCTCCCCCAAACACACACCCACCCCTTCCCTGACTCCCTAAGGGTTAATGACTGCCCTGCTGGCTTTGTGTATGAAGCTGATTTATTTAGGGCAGTATTCTTCCTCCCAGAGTGAGGCTTGGGCCCCATGGGACACATCCCGAGCTCTCATTTAGGAATCTGGGGGTGGGGGGGGGGGGAATTAGAAGGGGACCCCCTGGCCAGGTAGGCAACTAGTTAGTCACAGTAGAGCGTGACATTTTAATTGTAGTTTAGCCGTGGAGCACTTGTTCCTCATCCGGTCGGGCTGGCGGAGCGTACCGTGCCCCGTCTCTGAATGATTCAACTCTAATGGCTTGTACCTAGACGAGGTAGCCATTGGAGAAACAAGTAGCCGGATTCTCCTCTGTGGCGTTACGATTACAATGTGCAAGTTACACCCCGAACGGCCGTCTGATGTACGTTCAAGCCTCTTCTGTTCCTTTTTCAAAGCCCCCCGGTGATGAATAGGAAACGGTTTCTGGCACCGAGCAATCTGTGTCTGACTATTTCTTGTCAAACTACAACACTGATCGTGTTCAAAGGGACTAACTGTGGTTCTGGGTAACACAAGAAGGGAAAAACAGCCATTCCCTAGACATAATATAATGGTGAGAGGCCTGGGCGTTTCGCTCCTCTTATCTTGTTTGTCCAAGCCACGACTGACTTTAACCAAACGCTACAGTACTTTTGTTGAAGACAACTTTTATTAAGATGCGTGTGTGTAGGGGTGGTGTTAAATCAACACAATGGATTAACTAGGTATCTACCCACTGATGTCAGGTCATGCACTGATAGCGACTATCACTATGTCTTATCTATGATAAACTATATAATCCATCCGCTCCTATACACGGATATCTTGCCAGACCGATCGAGTTAGCAATCTAGGACTTTTACAATATAGTTTGTGGTCCGTAGCCTAGCGTTCACACTGTGCCCTTGGACATAGTTCACCTCATTCCCCCCCTACACCGATGAAAAGTGTTTCTCCTGTACTTTCGGTCACATACACACATTTCCCAGATGATATACTATACTTCAGGATAGATATTGTCATTTATAGGCATAGTAGCAAATCCCCGCATCAACCCGTGCAAGCTGTTCAGGCTGTTCTCATTGGCTGAGAGAAAATGGAGCAGCTTTATGTTTTGAAGGGGGATGTGTGACCTAACCAGTGGATGTGTGACCTGTCCCGTGGATGTGTGACCTGTCCCGTGGATGTGTGACCTGTCCCGTGGATGTGTGAACTGTCCTGTGGAGTGGTTGTTCAAGCAGAAATGTCAATGTTTATCTTTGACTTCTGTCTCTCTCTTTATTTTCCTTTGCAGTACTACGAGATGTCCTACGGGCTAAACATTGAGATGCACAAACAGGTATGTACCACATCTGACAGGATCCAGGACCTTCTGCTGTCTGAAGGGAGGAGGGTGAGGGGGGCACTGACCTGGTGTCTGACACATTTTTTGTGCCTCTGTGGGTGTATCTGTATGTTTGTCTGGGATGGAGAGCGAAAGCTTTGTTTTAGAGAACACACGCGCACACGGTCTCCTCCAGTCTGTGAAAATGCTGACAGGCTAAACAGCGTGCAGGGCAGGGTGCCTGATGGGGCTGCTTTAATAAGATTAAAGTGAAGTCTTTGGCAGAGAGACTGAGGGGGATGTGTGTGTGTGTGTGTGTGTG